>JANGZZ010000234.1:0-46137 GCA_026225955.1 Clarireedia paspali | reverse complement strand
AAATTATTAATAAAACTTATTTAATTATTTCTAACTTATTTTATAAAGTTTATAACTTTCTTTTTAATTTTAGTTATTACTTGATTTACTAATAATAAATAACTAATATAATATTTAAAAAGTTAAAAAAGTTTAATTATTTAATTTTAAAAGTTTATAAAATTATTTTATTATTTAACTATTTTAAGAAAGTTAATAAGAGAATATTAATAAAGAGATTAAACTATTTAATTAAGATTATTAACTTATTATATAGTTTTTAAATTAGAAATTAATTTAAAAAGTTTATAATTAATATTAAATTATTATTAATAATTAAAATCAAATAAAATTATATAATTAAATTTAAAATATTAGTTTTATTCTTTAATATTAAAGAGGCTTTTAATTATATATCTAAAAATTAATTATTAATAATTTTAAAAGAATTTAAACTATTTTTTAATTTAATAAATTAAATTAGTTATTTTCTAGAAATTTAATAACTTTAATTAGTTTTTAATAATTAAATTAAACTTTTCTAATTTATTAATATTAATATTTTTCAAAGTAATTTAATTAGTTTAATTTTATTTTTAATTTATATTTAAAATCTTTTTCTAATTATTAGTTATTTAATTTAGTTTTATATAAATAATATTATATTAATAGTTAATTTAACTAGTTTTAAAAAGAATTATTAAATTCTAAAAAGAGAAACTAATAAATTATACTTTTTTAAAATAATAAATAATATTAATTTTAACTTTAAAAAAACTAAGTTAATCTATTTCTTTTCTAATAACTTAGTAAACTATTTAGTTAAATTACTAAATTAATAAGTTATATATTTCTTTAAATTAATAAAGTAATTAAAAATTTAATTTAATAATACTTTTAAATTTAAAAGTTATATTAAAATTCAAGTTAATTAAATTAAAATAATATTATTTCAAGTTAATTAGTTAACTAATATTTAGATTAGTTTATTTTTTTTATTATATATTAATTATATATTATTTATATTATTAATATCTTAAATTATAAGTTTTTAATTTAATATAAAAAATAAATCTATTTTAAAATTTAATTTTAACTATTTTAAAATTTAACTTTTTATAAAATCTTAAAAGTTTTTAAAACTAATTTAAAACTAATTATAAATATTAAAGTTATATTAATACTTTTTAATATTTATCTTATTAATATTAATTATTAATATACTTTTTAATTATTTAAACTTTTAAAAAATCATTTGATTTATAAATTATTTTAAAAAAGTTATTAAAAATTATAAAGTTATTAAAAAAGTTATTAAAAGAGTTTTTTTTTTTTTTTTATTTATTTTAATAACTTATATAAGTTTAAAATTATAGTAAATTAACTAATAGATATATTATTAACAACTAAATATATATAGATCTAAATATATATAATATTATATATATAAAGAGATATTAAAAGTTTAATTTTAATTTTAAAGAAATAATAATTAAAATAATTTAAAAATACTTTAAAATATCTTAAATATTAGTAAAAAGAATTAAACTTAAATTAATTTAGATATTAAATATTAATAATATTAATACTAATATCTAATATTAAACTAGTTTAAGATTTAATAATAATAATTTATAAATAATTCCAATTTATTAAAAGTTAATTAACTAAATTAAATAATATTTTTATATATAAATACTTGTTTCTTAAATAAATTCTAAACTAACTTTGATTCTAAATTTAATATTAAGTAATAATAGTAAACTAAGATAATATATATTAAATTTATCTTTTAACTTTAAATAAGTATTAATAAATAGTTAATAATTAAATAAAAGATATTCTAGTATCTTTTTTTTATTATATTTATATTTATTATTATTAATTAAGTTAAGTTAATATAAATAAGTTTTAATATAATTATAATCTAATTTAAGTTAATAGAATATATTAGTAATAACTTATTTAATATTAAAGGAGATCGAGATTTTATTATAAGAAATTAATTTATAAATTAAAATATAATTAGCTTTTTATTCTTTAATTAATTTTAATTTAGTTATTATAATTATTTTTTCTAAAACTAATATTTATTTCTAAGTTTTAATAACTTTAATCTAAATATCTAAATAAACGAAGCTAGTTATATAAATATTTAATTTTAAACTAATAATTTCTTTTATTAATTTATTAATTAATTTATTCTCTTCAACTTTATAATATTTTAAAATTTAAACTAATTTAATATTAATATCTTTTTTAACTATTTAACTATTAATATTAAATACTTTTATTAATTATTTTTAATTAAAGTTATTATTTAGTAATTTTAATTATAGTAATCTAGTTTAGTTATTATTATAAATTATATATTCTTAGTTAAGTTAAGTTAATTAACTAATTAATTTAATTATTTAAATAACTCCTTTTAACTTTTTATTATATATTAACTAATTTAAACTAATATTTTATTTATATATTTAAAATAACTTTTAATTTAAGTTTAAAAGTATTAATTTAACTTTTATTCTAATTTCACTTTATAATTATAATCTATTAATATAAAAGATATATTAATTAAATATTAATATTAATATTAACTTCTTATAATTATTAGTTTTATTCTTTTTTGAAAAGTAATTAATTTAGATTGAAAATAAACTAATTATTTAAAATAAGAATTTAAAAAGTTATAACTTTTCTAGTTTATTTAAATTAATTAATAAATATATTAATTATTTAATTTAATTGATTTATATTAACTTAGTAACTAGTTTTAATATTAACTTTAATCTTTATTTCTAACTAGTTTTTAAAAAGTAAATAAAATTAGAATTAAATTCTAACTTTTAATAACTCTTTTAGTAACTCTTTTAATAACTTTTTTAATAATTTTATAACTTTTAATAATCTTTTTAAAATAATTGATAAATCAAGTAGTTTTTCAAAAATTTAAATAATTTGAAAATATATTAATAATTAATATTAATAAAATAGATATTAAAAAATATTAAAATAACTTTAATATTTATAACTAAATTTAAATTAATTTTAAAAACTTTTAAGATTTTATAAAAAACTAAGTTTTAAAATAATCGAAGTTAGATTTTAAAATTAACTTATTCTTTATATTAAATTAAGAATTTATAATCTAAGATATTAATAATATAAGTAATATATAATTAATATATTATAAAGAGAAATAAACTAATTTAAATATTAATTAACTAATTAACTTGAAATAATATTATTTTAATTTAACTAACTTGAATTCTAATATAATTTTTAAATTTAAAAGTATTATCAAACTAAATTCTTAACTACTTTATATTAAAAAAATTATTAAAAGTTAAAATCTAATTTTAATTTTATTTACCTTTTAAAAATTAACTAAAAGTAAGAATTAAAGTTAATATTAAAATTAATTACTAAACTAATATAAATTAATTAGATTAAATAATTAATATATTTACTAATTAATTTAAATAGTTTAGAAAAATTATAATTTTTTAAATTTCTATTTTAGATTATTAGTTTATTTTCAATCTAAATTAATTATTTTTCAAAAAAGAATAAAGTTAATAATTATAAAAAATTAATATTAATACTAATATCTAATTAATATATTTTTTATATTAATAGATTATAATTATAAAATAAAACTAAAATAAAAATTAAATTAATACTTTTAAATTTAAATTAAAAATTAATCTAAATATATAAATAGAATATTAATCTAAATTAATTAGTATATAATAAAGAGTTAGAAAAAGTTATTTAAATAATTAAATTAACTAGTTAATTAATCTAGTTTAATAAAAAATATATTATTTATAATAATAACTAAATTAAATTATTATAATTAAAATTATTAAATAATAACTTTAATTAAGAATAGTTAATAAAAGTATTTAATATTAATTACTAAATAATTAAAAAAGATATTAATATTAAATTAATTTAAATTCTAGAATATTATAAAATTGAAAAGAATAAATTAATTGATAAACTAATAAAAGAAGATATTAATTTAAAACTAAATATTTATAAAATTAACTTTGTTTATTTAAATATTTAAATTAAAACTATTAAAACTTAGAAATAGAAATTAACTTTAGAAAAAATAATTAAATCGAGATTAATTAAAGAATGAAAAGTTAATTATATTTTAATTTATAAATTAGTACTTTAAAATAAAATTATTATACTTTTTAATACTAAGTAAGTTATTATTAATATATTTTACTAGTTAAAACTTGGTTATAACTATATTAAAACTTATTTATATTAATTAGATTTAACTAATAATAATAAATATAAATATAATAAAAAGAAGATATTAAAATATTTTTTATTTAATTACTAACTACTTATTAATATTTATTTAAAGCTAAAAGATAAGTTTAATATATATCACTTTAATTTACTTTTATTATTTAATATAAAATCTAGAATTAAAGTTAATCTAGAATTTATTTAAAAAACTAATATTTATATATAAAAATATTACTTGATTTAATTAATTGACTTTTAATAAATTAGATTTATTTATAAATTATTATTATTAAGTCTTAAACTAACTTAATATTAGATATTAATATTAATATTACTAATATTTAATATTTAAGTTAATTTAAATTTAATTCTTTTTACTAATATTTAAAGTATTTTAAAATTATTTTAATTATTATTTCTTTAAAATTAAAGTTAAACTTTTAATATTTCTTTATTATATATAGTATTATATATATTTAAATTTATATATACTTAGCTATTAATAATATAACTATTAACTAACTTATTATAATTTTAAATTTATATAAGTTATTAAAATAAATAAAAAAAAAAAAAGTTATTAATATAAAATTAAAAGTAATTAGTATATTTTAAAGTTAAATATAAATAAAGTTTCTTATAAATATTATAAATATTATAAATATATTAAAAAGTTAAATAAAGTTTTAAATATAAATTATATTTAGTTTAGTATTAATAAAACTAAGTTATATATTTAAAATTTTAATAATAGATATATTAAATTGATTTTATAATATTTAATAATTTCTTAATTTTAATTAAGATTTTAATAATATAAACTTAATTTCTTATATACTTTTTAATTTCTTTAATAATCTTAAAAGAAATTACTATTAAATTAACTCTTTTAATAATCTAATTAATTTTAAAAGAAAGTTAATAAAAGATTCTAATTAATTTAAAGTTTAAAAAATTATTAAAAATTTTAATCTTTTCTAATATTAATTCTATATCTTTTAAAATATTAAAGTTAATTATAAAGATTCTATATAATATTATTTTAAATTAAAGTTTATTCTTTTAAATACTTTTAAAATTAAAAAGATTTTTCTAAATATTAATTTTCTTAATTAAAAAGTTAATTATATAAAAAAAAATTATAATTAATATTAAATTCTTTTTATTAGATATATTAATAATAATTAAAATAATTAACTTTTTAATCTCTTTAACTTTAAAAACCTTATTAATAATATTATAAGTAATTAAAATTAAAAAAGTATTATAATATAATATAATATTATATATTAAAATAAATTAGTTTAAAACTTTAATTTTAACTTTAATTACTTTAAATTTAACTTAAATAATAATTTAATTATTTAACTTTAAATTATTTAATATAATAATATTAGTAAAAGAAGTTTAAATTAGATTTTAAATAATTTTAGTAATTTTAAATACTAAAGTTATTAGAAGTATTAAAGTTATTAAAAGAGTTATTAAAAGAGTTATTAGAAATTATTTTTATAGTTTCAAGATTTTAATTTAGTTTTCTATCTTCTAAATTATATATTTAAAGTTATTAAGTTGAGAAACTAATTAATTAATAACTTTTTTAATTTTTCTTAATATAATATAATCTCTAAATACTTTAATAAAGTTTAATATTTTACTTTATTATTTTTAAAAAGAAACTAAAATATTAATTTTAATTAAAAGATTTAGAACTTTAAAAATAAATAATTAAGTTAGTTTTAAATTAGCTAATTAATTAATAATAATTTTCGAGTTTTTATTAATTTATTTAATTAAAAAGAAGTTAATATATTTAAATAAATAAAAAAAGATATTATTAAAGCTAATTATAATATTTATAATAAATCTAACTAAAGAATTCAAGTTTATAATATTAAAAAGATTAAATAAATTAATATTAGAGTTAAATCGAAAAATAATAAATAAAGTTAGTAATATAATAATATCTATAATATTATTAATAATATTAATAATTAGAGAAGATAATTTAATAATAGTTAAAATATTAAAAATAATTAAAAAGAAGATAATTAAAATAATATCTTAGTTATTATTATTATTATTAAATATAGAAGAAATAATTATATTAATAAGTATTAATATAATATTTAAATAAATATATTAATATTATAAAAGTTTTAGTAAATTAAAGAAATCTTTTTAATATTATTAAAATTATTAATATTATTAATTATAACTAAATTAATAATTTAAATTTAATAAAATAAAATTAATAAACTTAATATTTAGAATTATTAGAATTAATAATAATAATAATATAGTAATAATATAAAAGTATAAATAGATTAATTCGAATTATAAAAGTATATTATATTTAATATTAACTTCTTTTTATTAATATTTTTATTACTTTAATAATTTTTTAATATTTTTATAATTTTTAAAGTTTTTAAATAAAAATTTCGAAAATATAAAGTAAAGTTTATAAAAATTAATAATAATAATAATATCTTGATAATAAATAATTATATAACTAAATAGTTTAGTTAGTTTCATTTATAAAAAAGTTATTTATTATATTTAATTTTAATTTAATGATTTTTAATAAGAAATTATATTTTTTTTAATAAAAAATTATTTTAGTTAAAAAAGTTATAATATTAGATTTAATAATAATAATTTATAAAGGTTTTCAATTTATTAAATATTAATTAACTAAGTTAAATAATATCTTTATATATAAATACTAATTTCTTAAATAAATTCTAAGTTAATTTTAATTCTAGATTTTATATTAAATAATAAAAGTAAACTAAAATAATATATATTAAATTTATCTTTTAACTTTAGATATATATTAATAAATAATTAATAATTAAATAAAAGATATTCTAATATTTTCTTTTTATTATATTTATATTTATTATTATTAACTAAATCGAGTTAATATAAATAAACTTTAATATAATTATAGTCTAATTTAAACTAGTAAAATATATTAATAGTAACTTACTTAATATTAGAAAAAATTAAGATTTTACTTTAGAGAGTTAATATATAAGTTAAAATATAATTAACTTTTAATTTTTTAGTTAATCTCGATTTAATTATTTTTTTTAAAGTTAATTTCTATTTCTAGATTTTAATAACTTTGATTTAGATATTTAAATAAATAAAATTAATTATATAAATATTTAATTTAAAATTAATAATTTCTTTTATTAATTTATTAACTAATTTATTCTCTTCAACTTTATAATACTTTAAGATTTAAACTAATTTAATATTAATATCTTTATTAACTATTTAGTAATTAATATTATATACTTTTATTAATTATTTTTAATTTAAGTTATTATTTAATATTTTTAATTAAAGTAATTTAATTTAATTATTATTATAAACTATATATTTTTAATTTAACTAAGTTAATTAACTAATTAATTTGATTATCTAAATAACTTCTTTTAACTCTTTATTATATATTAATTAATTTGAATTAATATTCTATTTATATATCTAGATTAACTTTTAATTTAAATTTAAAAAAGTTAATTTAATTTCTATTTTAATTCTATTTTATAATTAAAATCTATTAATATAAAAGATATATTAATTAGATATTAATATTAATATTAGTTTTTTATAATTATTAATCTTTTTTTTTTGAAAAGTAATTAATTTAAATTGAAAATAAACTAATTATTTAAAATATAAATTTAAAAGATTATAACTTTTTTAATTTATTTAAATTAATTAATAAATATATTAATTATTTAATCTAGTTAATTTATATTAATTTAATAATTAACTTTAGTACTAATTTCGATCTTTACTTTTAACTAGCTTTTAGAAAATAAATAAAGTTAGAATTAAATTTTAATTTCTAATAATTCTTTTAATAACTTTATAATTTCTAATAATCTTTTAAATACTTTTTTTAAAATAATTTATAAATTAAATGGTTTTTCAAAAGTTTAAATAATTAGAAAATATATTAGTAATTAATATTAATAAAATAGATATTAAAAAATATTAATATAACTTTAATATTTATAATTAACTTTAAATTAGTTTTAAAAATCTTTAGGATTTTATAAAGAATTAAATTTTAAAGTAATTAAAGTTAAATTTAGAAATTAACTTACTTTTTATATTAAATTAAGAATTTATAATTTAAGATATTAATAATATAAATAATATATAACTAATATATAATAAAAGGGAATAAATTAATTTAAATACTAGTTAATTAATTAGTTTAAAATAATATTATTTTTATTTAACTAACTTGAATTCTAATATAACTTTTAAATTTAAAAATATTATTAAACTAGATTTTTAATTACTTTATTAACTTAGAAGAATATATAACTTACTAATTTAATAATTTAATTAAATAAACTTTTAAATTATTAAAAAAAAAATAAATTAGTTTAGTTTTTTTAAAGTTAAAATTGATATTATTTATTATTTTAAAAGAATATAATTTATTAATCTTTTTTTCTAAAATTTAATAATTCTTTTTAAAATTAATAAAACTAGTTACTAATATAATATTATTTATATAAAACTAAATTAAATAGTTAATAGTTAAAAAGAGATCTTAAATATAAATCAAGAATAAAATTAAATTAATTAAACTATTTTAAAAAATATTAATATTAATAAGTTGAAAAGATTTAATTTAATTATTAAAAGCTAATTAAAATTATTAAACTTTTAAAAAATAATTAATTTAGTTAATTAAATTAAAAGATAATTTAAACTCTTTTAAAATTATTAATAACTAGTTTTTAGATATATAATCGAAAGTCTCTTTAATATTAAAAAATAAAATTAATATTTTAAATTTAATTATATAATCTTATTTAATTTTAGTTACTAATAATAACTTAATATTAATTATAAATTTTTTAAATTAATTTCTAATTTAAAAACTATATAATAAACTAATAATTTTAATTAAATAATTTAATCTCTTTATTAATATCTTTTTATTAATCTTTCTAAAGTAGTTAAATAATAAGATAATTTTATAAACTTTTAAAATTAAATAATTAAACTTTTTTAATTTTTTAAAAATTATATTAATTACTTATTATTAATAAATTAAATAATAATTAAAATTAAAAAGTAGATTATAAACTTTATAAAATAAATTAGAAATAACTAAATAAACTTTATTAATAATTTCTTAGTTAATTTTATTAAATCTAAAGATTTTCTTTTTAACTTTAATTAAATAAATCTTTTTAAATTTATTAATTATTAATTTTAATTAAAAGTTGACTTTATAAATATTTTAAAAAGAGTTAGTTAATATTAAAAGTTAAAGAAATAAAATTAATTTTAAAATATTTACTTTTTTTTTAAAAGTTAATTAATTAGAAATTAAAAGTAATATTTAATTTTAATAACTTTTAATATAATTAAATACTTTGAAAATAACTTTTAAATCTTTAGTTTTTAAAAAAGTATTTTAATAACTTTATTTAATATATTTAATAATTGAAAAGTATTAATTCTAAACTAAAGAGTAGTTTTAACTTTGATTATCTTTTTTTTAAATTTTTAATATTAATTTTCAAAAGATTTTAAATTTAAAGATTTATTAAAATTTAGTTTATAGTTTTAATTTAATTTTTAAAATTATTATATTTGATATTAGTTTAATTAATTATATTAATTTAAAATTAATAGTTTTTAAAAACTTAGTTATTAATATTTTAAAAGTTAATTTAGTTCTTATTAGCTTTAAAAGTTATTAATTAAGAATTAAACTTTTATTAGTTAAATTAATTAAACTAATTTTAAATAAATTTTAATTAGTCTTCTTAATATTAAAAAACTAAAAGAGATTTAAATAGTTTTAATTTAAATTTAGATTTTTAATTATAAAAAAGATTAATAAATAATCTAAATCTAAATTATCTAATATTTATTAATTATTAATATATTTTATTATCTTTAAAGTAATAAAAATAAAATTTAAAACTAAAGAATTAACTTTATAAAAGAAAGTTTTAATTTTTAAATTATTAAATAACTTTAGATTATTATTTTTAATCTAATTAACTAATTAGATCTTTTTTTAAATATTAAATAACTTTAAATTCTATTAAAAGTAATATATATTAAAGTTTTTTAAAATAAATAAATTAATTATAATAGTTTTTAAAAATAAATTTCTTTTAATTATTTTTTTTAAATTATTTTTAATTTAGTTAATTTTATTATAAATATTAATTATTTCAAATATATTAATTCTTAAATTTAATTATATTATTAATAAGTTTAAATCCAAGTTATTAAATATTAATATAATATTAGTAATTAAAACTTTTAAAATATATATTAAAGTTTAAAGTTTAAAATTTTAATAAAGTATTAAAAGTTAATTAAAATTAATATAAATTATAAATTAATTATTTAACTAGTTTTAATCTTTAATTATAATCTAAGGTTCTTAGATTATTAATAAATTAATTTTTAATTTAATAACTAGTTTAAAAATTAATTTAATTTCTAATAAACTTTTATTAAAATTTATTTATAATACTTAGATATTTTAATTATTTATAAGTTAAAATTAACTCTTTTTATTACTTTATATACTTTATATACTTTTAAATTATTAATATAAGATTAGAAGTAATTAATATATTTTAAAGTTAAATATAAATAAAGTTTCTTATAAATATTATAAATATTATAAATATATTAAGAGATTAAATATAGTTCTAAATATAAACTATATTTAGTTTAATAATAATAAAATTAGATTATATATTTAAAACTTTAATAATAAATATATTAAATTAACTTTATAATATTTAATAGCTTTTTAATTTTAATTAAAATTCTAGTAATATAAATTTAATTCTTTATATATCTTTTAATTTCTTTAATAATCTTAAAAGAGATTATTATTAAATTAACTCTTTTAATAATTTAGTTAATTTTAAAAGAAAATTAATAAAAAGTTTTAATTAATTTAAAGTTTAAAGAACTATTAAAGGTTTTAATCTTTTTTAATATTAATTCTATATTTTCTAAAATATTAAAATTGATTATAAGAATATTATATAATACTATTTTAAATTATAATTTATCTTTTTAAATACTTTTAAAATTAAAAAGGTTTTTCTAAATATTAATCTTTTTAATTAAAAAGTTAATTATATAAAAGAAAGTTATAATTAATATTAAGTTCTTTTTATTAGATATATTAATAATAATTAAAATAACTAGCTTTTTAACTTTTTTAACTTTAAAAACTTTATTAATAATATTATAAATAATTAAAATTAAGAAGATATTATAATATAATATAATATTATATATTAAAATAAAATAATTTAAAAACTTAGTTTTAAGTTTAACTACTTTAAATTTAGTTTAAATTATAATCTAGTTATTTAACTTTAAATTACTTAATATAATTATATTAATAAAAAAAACTTAAATTAGATTTTAAATAATTTTAGTAATTTTAAATATTAAAATTACTAAAAATATTAAAGTTATTAAAAAAGTTATTAAAAAAGTTATTAAAAGCTTTTATATTTTTAAAGCTTTAATTTATACTTCTATTTTCTAGATTATATATTCAAAGTTATTAAGTTAAGAAACTAGTTAATTAATAATTTTTTTAACTTTTCTTAATCTAATATAATTTCTAAATACTTTAATTAAATTAAATATTTTACTTTATTATTTTTAGAAAGAAATAAAAATATTAATTTTAATTAAAAGATTTAAAACTTTATAAATAAATATTTAAACTAGTTTTAAATTTACTAATTAATTAATAAAGATTTTCAGATTTTTATTAATTTATTTAATTAAAAAGAGATTAAAATATTTTAATAAATAAAGTAGAATATTATTAAAGTTAATTATAATATTTATAGTAAGTTTAATAAAAAGATCTAAACTTTTTTTTTTTTTAATAACTTATATAAATCTAAGATTATAATAAATTAATTAATAGTTATATTATTAATAATTAAATATATATAAGTTTAAATATATATAATATTATATATAATAAAGAGATATTAAAAGTCTAACTCTAATTTTAAAGAAATAATAATTAAAATAATTTTAAAATACTCTAAATATTAATAAAAAGAATTAAGTTTAAACTAGTTTAAATATTAAATATTAATAATATTAGTATTAATATCTAGTATTAAGTTAATCTAAGATTTAATAATAATAATTTTATAAATAATTCTAATTTATTAGAAGTTAATTAACTAAATCAAATAATATTTATATATATAAATACTAGTTTTTTAAATAAATTCTAAACTAACTTTAATTCTAAGTTTTATATTAAATAATAAAAGTAGATTAAGATAATATATATTAAACTTATCTTTTAACTTTAAATAAATATTAATAAATAATTAATAATTAAAAAGAAAATATTCTAATATCTTCTTTTTATTATATTTATATTTATTATTATTAGTTAAATTTAATTAGTATAAATAAACTTTAATATAATTATAACTTAATTTTAGCTAGTAAAATATATTAATAATAATTTACTTAATATTAAAAGGGATCGAGATTTTACTTTAAAAAACTAATTTATAAATTAAAATATAATTAACTTTAAATTCTTTAATTAATTTTAATTTAATTATTTTAATTATTTTTTCTAAAGTTAATTTTTACTTTTAAGTTTTAATAATTTTAATTTAAATATTTAAATAAATAAAGTTAATTTTATAAATATCTAGTTTTAAATTAATAACTTCTTTTACTAATTTATTAACTAATTTATTCTTTTTAACTTTATAATACTTTAGAATTTAAATTAATTTAATATTAATATCTTTATTAATTATTTAGTTATTAATATTAAATACTTTTATTAATTGTTTTTAATTAAAGTTATTATTTAATAATTTTAAATATTATAACTTTATTTAATTATTATTATAAACTATATATTCTTAATTTAGCTAAGTTAATTAATTAATTAATTTAATAATCTAAATAATCTTTTCTAACTCTTTATTATATATTAGTTAATTTAAATTAATATTTTATTTATATATTTAGATTAGCTTTTAATTTAAATTTAAAAATATTAATTCAATCTTTATTTCAATTCTACTTTATAATTATAATCTATCAATATATAAAATATATTAATTAAATAAAGAATTTAAATTTATAATATTAAAAAAGTTAAATAAGTTAATATTAAAGTTAAATTAAAAAGTTATAAATAAAGTTAGTAATATAATAATATCTATAATATTATTAATAATATTAATAACTAGAAAAGATAATCTAATAATAATTAAAATATTAAAAGTAATTAAAAAGAAAATAATTAATATTGAAAAATATTTATCGAAAAAACACGATTTTGTATTAAAAATTATTAGATTAAATTCAAATATAATAAATAACTTTTTTATAAATTAAACTAATTAGATTATTTAATTATATAATTATCTATTATTAAGATATTATTATCACTATTAATTTCATTAATTTTTATTTTATATTTTCGAAATTTTTATTAAAAAACTTTAAAAATTATAAAAATATTAAAAAATTATAAAATAATAAAAATATTAATAAAAAGAAACTAATATTTAAATATAATATACTTTTATAATCTGAACTAGTTTATTTATATCTTTATATTATTATTATATTATTGTTATTATTAATTCTAATAATTCTAGATACTAAGTTTATTAATTTTATTTTATTAAATTTAAATTATTAATTTAATAATAATTAATAATATTAATAATACTAAGTAAGATTAGTAAACTAAAAAAGCTTTTAAGATATTAATATATTTATTAAAGTATTATATTAATATTTATTAATATAATTATCTTCTTAACCTTTAATAATAATAATAATAATTAAAATATTATTTTAATTACTTTCTTTTTAATTATCTTTAGTATATTAATTATTATTAGATTATCTCCTTTAGTTATTAATATTATTAATAATATTATAAATATTATTATATTATTAACTTTATCTATTACTTTTTAATTTAACTTTAATATTAACTTATTTAATCTTTTTAATATTATAAATTTAAATCTCTTTATTAAACTTATTATAAATATTATAATTAGTTTTAATAGTATTTTACTTTATTTATTAAAATATATTAACTCTTTCTTAATAGAATAAATTAATAAAAATTCGAAAATTATTATTAATTAATTAACTAATTTAGAATCTATTTAGTTACTTATCTTTAAAACTTTAGATTTTTTAATTAAAGTTAATACTTTAATTTCTTTTTAAGAATAATAAAATAAAATATTAGATTTTATTAAAATATTTAAAGATTATATTATATTAAGAAAAGTTAAAAAAGTTATTAATTAATTAACTTCTTAATTTAATAACTTTAAATATATAATTTAGAAAATAAAAAACTAAATTAAAACTTTGAAATTATAAAAATAATCTTTAGTAACTCTTTTAATAACTCTTTTAGTAATTTTAATATTCTTAATAATTTTAATATTTAAAATTATTAAAATTATCTAAAATCTAATTTAAACTTCTTTTATTAA
This sequence comes from Clarireedia paspali, assembly GCA_026225955.1. Lineage (NCBI taxonomy): Eukaryota > Fungi > Ascomycota > Leotiomycetes > Helotiales > Rutstroemiaceae > Clarireedia > Clarireedia paspali. The sequence continues at coordinate 31,318 of JANGZZ010000234.1, read as the reverse complement.
TATTACTATATTAAATAATTTAAAGTTAAGTAACTAAATTATTATTTAAATTAAACTTAAAATAACGAAAGTTAAAATTAAAATTTTAAATTAATTTATTTTAATATATAATATTATATTATATTATAATACTTTCTTAATTTTAATTATTTATAATATTATTAATAAAACTTTTAAAGTTAAAAAGATTAAAAAGTTAATTATTTTAATTATTATTAATATTTTTAATAAAAAAAACTTAATATTAATTATAATTCTCTTTTATATAATTAACTTTTTAATTAAGAAGATTAATATTTAGAAAAACCTTCTTAATTTTAAAAGTTTTAAAAGAATAAACTTTAATTTAAAATAATATTATATAAAATCTTTATAATTAATTTTAATACTTTAAAAAGTATAGAATTAATATTAAAAGAGATTAAAACTTTTAATAATTTTTTAAACTTTAAATTAATTAAAACTCTTTATTAATTATTTTCTAAAATTAATTAAGTTATTAAAAAAGTTAAATTAGTAATAATCTCTTTTAAAACTATTAAGGAAGTTAAGAGATATATAAGAAATCAAGTTTATATTATTAAAATCTTAATTAAAATTAAAAAGCTATTAAATATAATAAAGTTAATTTAATATTCTTAATATTAAGATTTTATATATATAACTTAATTTTATTATTACTAAATTAAATATAGTTTATATTTAAAACTTTATTTAATTTTTTAGTATATTTATAATATTTATAATATTTATAAAAAGTTTTATTTATATTTAATTTTAAAATATATTAATTACTTTTAATTTTATATTAGTAACTCGAAATTATATAAAATATATAAAGTTATTAAAAAGATTAATTTTAACTTATAAATAATTAGGATATTTAGATATTATAAATAAATTTTAATAAAAGTTTATTAAAAATTAAATTAATTCTTAAGTTAATTATTAAGTTAAAAATTAATTTATTAATAATCTAAGAACTTTAGATTATAATTAAGAATTAAAATTAATTAAATAGTTAATCTATAATTTATATTAATTTTAATTAGTTATTAGTATTATATTAGAATTTTAAACTTTAAATCTTAATATATATTTTAAAAGTTCTTACTATTAGTATTATATTAATATTTAATAACTCGGATTTAAACTTATTAATAATATAACTAAACTTTAAAATCAATATATTTGAAATAGTTAATATTTATAATAAGATTAATTAAACTAAAAGTAATTTAAAAAAAATAATTAAAAAAAGTTTTTTCTTAAAGAATATTATAATTAATTTATTTATTTTAAGTGATTTTAATATATATTACTTTTAATAGAACTTTAAGTTATTTAATATTTAAAAAGAAACTTAATTAATTAATTAGATTGAAAATAATAATTTAAAATTATTTAATAATCTAAAAACTAAAATCTTCTTTTATAAAATTAACTTTTTAATTTTAAATTTAATTTTTATTACTTTAAAGATAGTAAAATATATTAATAATTAGTAAATATTAAATAACTTAAATTTAAATTACTTATTAATCTTTTTTATAATTAAAAATCTAAATTTAAATTAAAACTATTTAAATCTCTTTTAACTTTTTAATATTAAGAAAACTAATTAGAATTTATTTAAAGTTAATCTAGTTAATTTAACTAAAAATAGTCTAATTCTTAATTAATAATCTTTAAAACTAATTAGAATTAAGTTAACTTTTAAAATATTAATAACTAAATTTTTAAAAGTTATTAATTTCAAGTTAATATAATTAATTAGATTAATATTAAATATAATAATTTCGAAAATTAAATTGAAATTATAAATTAAACTTTAATAAACTTTTAAATTTAAAATCTTTTAGAAATCGATATTAAAAATTTAAAAAAAAGATAATTAAAGTTAAAACTACTTTTTAATTTAGAACTAATATTTTTTAGTTATTAAATATACTAAATAAAGTTATTAAAATATTTTCTTAAAGATTAAAGATTTGAAAATTATTTTTAAAATATTTAATTATACTAAAAGTTATTAAAACTAAATATTATCTTTAATTTCTAATTAATTAATTTTCAAAGAAAAAGTAAATATTTTAAAATTAATTTTATTTCTTTAATCTTTAATATTAACTAATCTCTTTTAAAATATTTATAAAGTTGATTTTTAATTAAAACTAGTAATTAATAAGTTTAAAAAGATTTATTTAATTAAAATTAAAAGAAAAACTTTAAAGTTTAATAGAATTAATTAGAAAATTATTAATAAAGTTTATTTAATTATTCTTAATTTATTTTATAAAGTTTATAATCTTCTTTTTAATTTTAACTATTATTTAATTTACTAGTAATAAATAACTAATATAATATTTAAAAAACTAAAAAAACTTAATTATTTAATTTTAAAAGTTTATAAAATTATCTTATTATTTAACTATTTTAGAAAGGTTAATAAAAAGATATTAATAAAGAGATTAGATTATTTAATTAAAATTATTAATTTATTATATAGTTTTTAAATTAGAAGTCGATTTAAAAAGTTTATAATTAATATTAAATTATTATTAATAATTAAAATCAAATAAAATTATATAATTAAATTTAAAATATTAGTTTTATTTTTTAATATTAAAAAGGCTTTCGATTATATATTTAAAAATTAGTTATTAATAATTTTAAAAAAGTTTAAATTATCTTTTAATTTAATAAATTTTTTTTTTTTTTTTTTTTATTTATTTTAACAACCTATATAAATCTAAGATTATAATAAGTCAACTAATAGATATACTATTAGTAGCTAAGTATATATAAGTCTAAATATATACAATATTATATATATAAAGAGATACTAAAGGTCTAGCCCTAATTTTAAAGAAATAATAATAAAAATAGTTTAAAAATAACTTAAAAACATTTTAAATATTAATGAAAAGAATTAAATTTAAACTAGTTTAAATACTGAATATTAGTGATATTAGTGTTAATATCCAGTATTAGGCTAGTTTGAGACTTAATAATAATAATTTATAAATAAGTTTAATTTATTAAGAGTTAGTTAACTAAATTAAATAATACTTTTTTATATAAATATTAGTTTCTTAGATAAATTCTAAACTAACTTCAATTCTAAGTTTTATATTAAGTAATAAAGGAAGATTAAAATAATATATATTAAACTTATCTTTTAGTTTTAAATAAGTATTAATAAGTAGTTAGTAGCTAAGTAGAAGATATTTTAATATCTCTTTTTTACTATATTTATATTTATTATTATTAACTAAGTCTAGTCAATATAAATAAACTTTAATATAGTTATAACCAAGTTTTAGTTAATAAAATATACTAGTAGTAGTTTACTTAATATCAAGAGGAATCGAGATTTTATTATAAAGAGTTAATTTAAAAGTTGAAATATAATTAACTTTAGTTTTCTTAGCTAATCTCGATTTAGTTATTTTTTCTAAAGTTAATTTCTATTTTTAAATCTTAATAGCTTTGATTTAAATATCTAAATAAATAAAGTTAATTATATAAATATTTAGTTTCAAACTAATAATTTCTTTCATTAATTTATTAACTAATTTATTCTTTTCGACTTTATAATATTTTAAGACTTAAGCTAATTTAATATTAATATCTTTATTAACTATTTAGTTATTAATATTAAATATCTTTATTAACTATTTTTAGCTAAAGTTATTATTTAGTAATTTTAATTATAATAATTTAGTTTAATTATTATTATAAATTATATATTCTTAGTTTAACTAAGTTAATTAGTTAGTTAATTCGATTATTTAAATAACCCCTTTTAGCTCTCTATTATATACTAGCTAGTTTAAGTTAATATTTTATTTATATATTTAGATTAACTTTTAGTTTAAGTTTAAAAATACTAATTCGACTTTTATTCTAACTTTGTTTTATAACTAAGATCTATTAGTATAAAAAGTATATTAATTAAATACTAATATTAATATTAGCCTTTTATAATTATTAACCTCTTTCTTCTTCGAAAAGTAATTAATTTAGATTGAAAATAAACTAATTACTTAAAGTAGAAATTTAAAAGACTATAATTTTTCTAGTTTATCTAGATTAATTAATAAGTATATTAATTACTTAATCTAGTTGATTTATATTAGCTTAGTAACTAGCTTCGATACTAGCTTCGATCTCTACTTCTAATTAGCTTTTAAAAAGTAAATAAGATTAAAACTAAATTTTAACTTTTAATAACCTTTTTAATAACCTTATAGTTTCTAGTAACTTTATTTTTAGTAACTTTATAACTTCTAATAACCTTTTTAAAATAGATTATAAATTAAATAGTTTTTTAAAAGTTTAAGTAATTAGAAGATATATTAGTAAATAATACTAATAAGATAGATATTAAAAAGTATTAATATAATTTTAATATTTATAACTAGTTCTAAGCTAATTTTAAAAACTTTTAGGATTTTATAAAAAGTTAAGTTTTAAAATAGTTAAAATTAAGTTTTAAAATTAGTTTATTTATTATATTAGATTAAAGACTTATAATCTAAAATACTAATAATATAAATAATATATAGTTAATATATAGTATTAAAAGATAATCTGGTTTAAATACTAATTAACTAATTAATTTAAAGTAATATTATTTTAATTTAATTAACTCGAATTCCAATATAACTTTTAAATTTAAAAATATTATCAAACTAAATTCCTAGTTATCTTACTAGCTTAGAGGAGTATATAACTTATTAATTTAGTAATTTAATTAAATAAGTCTTTATATTATTAGAAAAGAAATAGATTAACTTGGTTTTCTCAAAGTTAAAATCAATACTATTAGTTGTTTTAAATAAATATAATTTATTAGTCTCTCTTTCTAAAGTTTAATAATTCTTTTTAAAACTAGTTAAACTAGCTATTAATATAATATCATTTATATAAAACTAGATTAAGTAGTTAATAGTTGAAAAAAGATCTCGAATATAAATTAAAAATAAAATCGAATTAATTAAGTTACTTTAGAGGATACTAATATTAATAAGCTAGAAAGGCTTAATTTAGTTATTAAAAGCTAGTTAAAGCTACTAAGTTTCTAAGAAGTAGCTAATCTAACTAATTAAACTAAAAAGTAATTTAAACTCTTTTAAAATTATTAGTAACTAGTTTTTAGATATATAATTAAAAGCCTCTTTAATATCTAGAAATAAAACTAATATTTTAAACTTAGTTATATAATCTTATTCAATTTTAATTATTAATAATAATTTAATATTAATTATAGACTTTTTAAATTAACTTCTAATTTAAAAGCTATATAATAAGTTAGTAGTCTTAACTAAATAACTTAGTCTCTTTATTAATATCCTTTTATTAATCTTTCTAAAGTAGTTAAATAGTAAGATAACTTTATAAGCTTTTAAAATTAAATAATTAAACTTTTTTAGCTTTTTAAATATTATATTAGTTACTTATTACTAGTAAGTTAAATAGTAGTTAAAATTAAAGAGAAGACTATATATCTTATAAAATAAATTAAGAATAATTAAATAAGTTTTATTAATAATTTTTTAATTAATTCTATTAAATCTAAAAGTTTTCCTTTTAACTTTAGTTAAAGAAACTCTTTTAAATTTACTAACTATTAGTTCTAGTTAAGAATCGACTTTATAAATATCCTAGAAAGAACTAGTTAATATTAGAGGTTAGAAGAATAAAGTTAACTTTAAAATATTTGTTTTTTCTTTAAAAGTTAATTAGTTAGAAATCAAAAGTAATATCTAACTTTAATAACTTTTAGTATAATTAAATATTTTGAAAATAATCTTCAAGTTCTTAGTTTCTAAAAAGATATTCTAGTAATTCTATTTAGTATATTTAATAGTTGAAAAATATTAGTTCTAAATAAAAAAATAAGTTTTTTAACTTTGACTTTTACTTTTATTTCTTTAAACTTTTAATATTACTTTTCAAAAGATTTTAAATTTAAAAGTCTATTAGAATTTAGTTTATAGTTTCAACTTAATCTTTGAAATTATTATATTCGATACTAATTTAATTAATCTTATTAGTTCTAAGTTAATAACTTTTAAAAACTCGATTATTAATATTTTAAAAGTTAATTTAGTTTTAGTTAACTTTAAAAGTTATTAGTTAAAAACTAGACTTTTATTAATTAAATCGATTAAATTAACTTTAAATAGATTCTAATTAGCTTTCTTAATATTAAAAAGCTAAAGAGGATTTAAATAACTTTAATTTGAATTTAGATTTTTAATTATAAAAAAGATTAATAAATAATTTAAATTTAAATTATCTAGTATTTACTAGTTATTAATATATCTTATTACCTTTGAAATAATAAAAGTAAGATTTAAAATTAAAAAGCTAGTTCTATAAAAGAAGATTTTAATTTTTAGATTATTAAGTAACTTTAAATTATTATCTTTAATCTAGTTAACTAATTAAACCTTTTTTTAAATATTAAGTGACTCTAAGTTCTATTAAAGATAATATATATTAAAATCACTTAAAATAAATAAATTAGTTATAATAACTTTTAAAAATAAATTCTTTTTAATTATTTTTTTTAAATTATCTTCAACTTAACTAATCTTATTATAAATATTAACTATTTCGAATATATTAATCTTTAAGTTTAATTATATTACTAATAAGTCTGAATCCGAGTTATTAAATATTAATATAATATTAATAATAAGAACTTTTAAAATATATATTAAAGTTTAAAATTTAAAGTTCTAATATAATATAAAAAGTTAATTAAAACTAATATAAATTATAAATTAACTATTTAATTAGTTTTAATTTTTAATTATAATCTAAGGTTTCTAGATTATTAATAAGTCGATTTTTAATTTAATAGTTAATTTAAAGATTAATTTAATTTCTAATAAGTTTTTATTAAGATTTATTTATAATACTTAGATATTTTAATTATTTATAAATTAAAAGTAACTTTTTTTATTATTTTATATACTTTATATAATTTTAAATTATTAATATAAGATTAAAAGTAATTAATATATTTTAAAGTTAAATATAAATAAAGTTTCTTATAAATATTATAAATATTATAAATATATTAAAAAGTTAAATAAAGTTCTAAATATAAATTATATTTAGTTTAATAATAATAAAACTAGATTATATATTTAAAACCCTAGTATTTTAAATATTAAATTGACTTTATAATATTTATAAACTTTTTAACTTTAACTAAAATTTCAGTTATATAAACCTAGTTTCTTATATATCTTTTAACTTCTTTAATAGTTTTAAAAGAGATTATTATTAAATTAGCTTTTTTAATAATTTAATTAACTTCGAAAGAAAGTTAATAAAGAGTTTTAATTAATTTAAAGTTTAAAAAGTTATTAAAGGTTTTAATCTCTTTTAATATTAGTTCTATACTTTTTAAAATATTAAAGTTAACTATAAAGATTTTATATAATACTACTTTAAATTATAATTTATTTTTTTAAATACTTTTAAAATTAAAAAGGTTTTTCTAAATATTAATCTTTTTAATTAAAAAGTTAATTATATAAGAAAGAGTTATAATTAGTATTAAGTTCTTCTTATTAGATATACTAATAATAATTGAAATAATTAGTCTTTTAACTCTTTTAACTTTAAAAGCTTTATTAATAGTATTACAAGTAACTAAAACTAAAAAGATATTATAATATAATATAATATTATATATTAAAATAAATCGATTTAAAGGTTTAACTTTAGGCTTAGCTACTTTAAGTTTAGTTATAATTATAATCTAGTTACTTGACTTTAGGTTATTTAATATAATAATATTAGCGAAGTTAGTTTAGATTAGATTTTAAATAATTTTAGTGATTTTTATTACTAAGATTATTAAAAGTGTTAAAGTTATTAAAAGGATTATTAGAAGAGTTATTAAAGGTTATTTTTATAATTTCAAAGCTTTAGCTTAGTTTTCTATCTTCTAGATTATATATTCAAGATTATTAAATTAAGAAGTTAATTAATTGATAACTTTTTTAATTTTTCCCGATATAGTATAGTCTCTAAATACTTTGATAAAATCTAGTATTTTACTTTATTATTTTTAAAAAGAAGTTAAAATATTAACTTTGATTAAAAGGTTTAAAGTTTTAAAGATAAGTAATTAAATAAATTTTAAATTAGTTAATTAGTTTATAATGATTTTCAAGTTTTTATTAATCTATTCTATTAAAAAGAGATTAGTATATTTAGATAAGTAAAAAAAGATACTACTAAGATTAGTTATAGTATTTATAATAAGTTTAACTAGAAGATTTAAACTTATAATATTAGAAAGGTTAGATAAATTGATATTTAAATTAAATCAAAAGGTTATAAGTAAGATTAGTAATATAATAATATCTATAATATTATTAATAATATTAATAATCAGGAGAAAAGATTTAATAATAGTTAATATACTAAAGGTAATTAAAAAGAAGATAGTTAAAATAATATTTTAGTTATTATAATTATTATTAAAAGTTGAAGAGATAGTTATATTAATAAATATTAATATAATATTTAAATAAGTATATTGATTTTATAAAAGTTCTAGTAAACTAAAGAAACTCTTCTAATATTATTAGAATTATTAATATTATTAATTATTACTAAATTAATAATTTAAGTTTAATAAAACAAAATTAATAAATTTAATATTTAGAATTACTAGAATCGATAGTGATAGTAATATAGTAGTAATACAAAGGTATAAGTAAGCTAATTTGAACTATAGAAGTATATTATACTTAGTACTAATCTTTTTTTATTAATATTTTTATTGTTTTAATATTTTTTAATATTTTTATAATTTTTAAAGTTTTTAAATAAAAATTTCGAAAATATAAAGTAAAAATCTGTGAAATCAATAGTAATAATAATATCTTAGTAATAGATAGTTATATAGTTAAATGGCCTAGTTAGTTTGATCTATAGAAAAGTTATTTATTATATTCGACTTTGATCTAATGATTTTTAATAAGAAATCGTGTTTTTTCGATAAAAAATCGTTTTAGTTAAAAAAGTTGTTTTTTTATAATTTAATAAATTAAATTAGTTACTTTCTAAAAGTTTAATAATTTTAACTAGCTTTTAATAATTAAATTAAGTTTTTCTAGTTTATTAATATTAATATCTTTCAAAGTAATCTAATTAGTTTAATTTTATTCTTAATTTATATTTAAAATCTCTTTTTAATTATTAACTATTTAGTTTAGTTTTATATAAATAATATTATATTAATAATTAATTTGATTAATTTTAAAAAGAATTATTAAATTCTAGAAAGAAAAGTTAATAAATTATACTTTCTTAAAATAATAAATAATATTGATTTTAACTTTAAGAAAATTAAATTAATTTATTTCTTTTTTAATAACTTAGTAAACTATTTAATTAAATTACTAAATTAGTAAGTTATATACTTCTTTAAATTAGTAAAGTAGTTAGAAATTTAATTTAATAATACTTTTAAATTTAAAAGTTATATTAGAATTTGAGTTAATTAAATTAAAATAATATTACTTTGAATTAGTTAATTAATTAGTATTTAAATTAACTTATCTCTCTTTATTATATACTAATTATATATTATTTATATTATTAATATCTTAGATTATAAATCTTTAATTTAATATAAAGAATAAGTTTATTTTAAAATTTAACTTCAATTATTTTAAAACTTAACTTTTTATAAAATTTTAAAGGTTTTTAAAACTAATTTAAAACTAATTATAAATATTAAAATTATATTAATATCTTTTAATATTTATTTTATTAGTATTAACTATTAATATACTTTCTAATTATTTAAACTCTCGAAAAATCACTCGATTTATAAACTACTTTAAAAAGGTTATTAAAAATTATAAAGTTATTAAAAGAGTTATTAAAAGAGTTATTAAAAGTTAGAATTTAACTTTAACTTTATTTATCTTTTAAAGACTAACTAGAAGTAAAGATTAAAGTTAATATTAAAACTAATTACTAAACTAATATAAATCAATTAAATTAGATAATTAATATATTTATTAATTAACTTAGATAATCTAGAAAAGTTATAATTTTTCAAATTCTTATTTTAAGCTACTAATTTATTTTTAGTTTAAATTAATTACTTTTCAAAGAAAAATAAAATTAATAATTATAAAAAGTTAATATTAATATTAATATCTAATTAATATATTTTTTATATTAATAAATTATAATTATAAAATAGAATTAGAATAAAGATTATAAAAAAACGATTTTTTATTAAAAAAATATAATTTCTTATCGAAAATTATTAGATCAAAGTTGAATATAATAAATAACTTTTCTATAAATTAATTAAGTTAAACTATTTAATTATATAATTATCCGCTATTAAGATATTATTATTACTATTGATTTTTATTGATTTTACTTTATATTTCAAGATTCTTATTAAAAAACCTTAAAAAATATAAAAACATTGAAAAATTATTAAAAGTAATAAAAATATTATAAAAAGAAGTTAGTACTTAGTATAATATACTTTTATAGTCTAAACTAGTTTATTTATACTTTTATATTACTTTTTTTTTTTTTTTTTTATTTATTTTAATAACTTATATAAGTCTAAGACTATAATAAGTTAGCTAGTAGTTATACTACTAGCAGCTAAGTATATATAAGTTTAAATATATACAATATTATATATATAAAGAGATATTAAAGGTCTAACCTTAATTTTAAAGAAATAATAATTAAAATAATCCTAAAACACCTCGAATATTAATAAAAAGAATTAAGTTTAAACTAGTTTAAATAGCGAATATTAGTGATATTAATGCTAATATCTGGTATTAGGCTAGTTTGAGACTTAATAATAATAATTTATAAATAAATCTAATTTATTAAAAGTCAGTTAACTAAGTTAAATAATATCTTTATATATAAATACTAGTTTCTTAGATAAATTCTAAACTAGTTTTAATTCTAGATTTTATATCGAATAATATAAATAAATTAAGATAATATATATTAAGTTTATCTTTTAACTTTATATAAATATTAATAAGTAGTTAATAACTAAATAGAAAGTATTTTAATATCTTCTTTTTATTATATTTATATTTATTATTATTAGTTAAATTTAATTAATATAAATAAACTTTAATATAATTATAATTTAATTTTAATTAATAAAATATATTAATAATAATTTATTTAATATTAAAAAGAATTAAGATTTTATTTTAAAAAGCTAATTTATAAATTAAAATATAATTAATTTTAGATTCTTTAATTAATCTTGATTTAATTGTTTTTTTTAATATTAATTTTTATTTCTAGATTTTAATATTCTTAATATAGATATTTAAATAAATAAAGTTAATTATATAAATATTTAGTTTTAAATTAATAGTTTCTTTTATTAATTTATTAACTATTTTATTCTCTTCAACTTTATAATATTCTAGAATTTAAACTAATTTGATATTAATATTTTTATTAATTATTTAGTTATTAATATTAAATACTCTTATTAACTATTTTTAATTAAAGTTATTATTTAATAATTTTAACTATATTAATTTAACTTAGTTATTATTATAAATTATATATTCTTAGTTAAACTAAGTTAACTAACTAGCTAATTCGACTACCTAAATAACCTTTTCTAACTCTCTATTATAAATTAGTTGATTTGAGCTAATATTCTATTTATATATCTAGATTAACTCTTGATTTAAGTTTAAAAATATTAATCTAATCTTTATTCTAGTTCTATTTTATAATTGTAATTTGTTAGTATAAAAGGTATATTAATTAGATACTAGTATTAATACTAACCCTCTATAATCATTAGCTTTATCTTTCTTTGAAAAGCAGTTAATTTAGATTGAAAATAAACTAATAGCTTAAAGTAAGAATTTAAAGGGTTGTAACTTTTCTAGATTATCTAGATTAACTAGTAAGTATATTGATTATCTAATCTAGTTAATTTGTATTAGCCTAGTAGCTAGCTTCGGCACTAGCTTCGATCCCCACTTCCAGCTAACTTTAGAAAGGTAAATAGAGCTAGAGCTAAGTTCTAGCTCTTGGTAACCCTCCTAGTGACCCTGCAGCTCCTAGTAACCTTGCTCCCGATAACTCTATAACTCCCGGTGACCTTCTCAAAGTAGTTTATAAATTGGGTGGTTTTTTGAGAGTTTAAGTAACCTGAAAGTATATTAGCGATTAATACTAGCAAGATAGATATCAAGAGGTGCTAATATAGCTTTAGTATTTATAACTAGCTCTAAGCTAGTCTTAAAAACCTTTAAAATTTTACGAAAAGCTAGATTTTGAAATAGTTGAAGTTGGGCTTTAAAATTAACTTATTCTTTATACTAAATTAGGGATCTGTAGTTTGAGATACTAGTAATATAAGTAATATATAGTTAGTATATAATAAAGAGAGATAAGTTAGTTTAAGTACTAACTAGTTAACTAGCTTAAAGTAATATTATTTTAACTTAATTAACTCGAATTTTAATATAACTTTTAAATTTAAAGATATTATTAAATTAGATTCTTAGTCACTTTACTAACTTAGAGAGATATATAACTTACTAATTTAGTAATTTAACTGAATAGGCCTTTGAGTTACTAGAAAAGAAATAGATTAACTTGGTTTTCTCGAAGTTAAAATTAATATTATTAGTTATTCTAAGTGAATATAGTTTATTAACCTCTCTTTTTAGAATTTAATAATTCTTTTTAAAACTAGTCGAACTAACTACTAATATAATATCGTCTATATAAAACTAAACTAAGTAGTTAATAATTAGAAAAAGATCTCGAATATAAATTAAGAATAAAATCGAACTAATAGAGTTACTCTAGAAGATACTAATATTAATAGACTAAAAGAGTTTAATTTAGTTATTAAAAGCTAGCCGAAGCTACCAAGTTTTTAGAAAGTAATTAATCTAACTAATTAAACTAAAAGGTAGTTTAAACTCTTTTAAAATCGTTAATAGCTAGTTTTTAAATATATAATCGAAAGCTTCTTTGATATTAAAGAATAAAACCAATATTTTAAAATTAATTATATAATCTTATTCGATTTTAATTACTAATAATAATCTAATATTAATTATAAACTTTTTAAGTTGACTTCCAATTTAAAAGCTATATAGTAAGCTAGTAGTCTCGGTTAAATAGCCTAATCTCTTTACTAGTATTCTTTTATTAACTTTCTTAAAGTAATTAAATAGTAAGATAACCTTATAAGCTTTTAAAACTAAATAATTAAACTTTTTTAGCTTTTTAAGTATTATATTAGTTACTTGCTACTAGCAGGTCAGGTAATAGCTAAAATTGAGAAGCAGGCTATAAACTTTATAAAACAAATTAGGAATAACTAAATAAACTTTATTAATAATTTCCTAGTTAATTCTATTAAGTCCCAGGGTTTTTCCTTTGACTTTAATTAAATAAGCTCTTTTAAGCTTACTAATTACTAGTTCTAATTAAAAGTCGACTTTATAAATATCCCAAAAGGGGCTAGTCGATATTGGGGGCTAAAGGAATAAGGTTGACTTTAAAATACTTACTTTTTCTTCGAAAGTTGATTAATTGGAAATTAAAGGTAATATCTAGCTTTAATAGCTTTTAGTATAGTTAAATATTTTAAAAATTGATTTCAAGTCTTTAGTCTTTAAGAAAGTATTCTAGTAACTCTGTTTAGTATATTTAATAATTGAAAAGTACTAGTTTCGAGCTAAAAAATAATTTTAACTTTGATTATTTTCTCTTTAAGTTTTTAATATCGATTTTCGAAGGGTTTTAAATTTAAAGATTTATTAGAGTTTAACTTGCAACTTCGGCTTATTTTTCAAAATCGTTATATTCGACACTAGCTCAATTAGTTATATTAGCTCAAAGTTAATAACTTTTAAAAACTCGATTATTAATATTTTAAAAGTTAACTTAGTTCTTATTAACTCTAAAGGTTATTGATTAAGAACTAAGCTCTTATTAGTTAAATCGACTAGATTAGCTTTAAACAGATCTCAATTAGCCTTCTTAATATTAAAAAGTTAAAGGGGATTTAAATAACTTTAATTTAAACTTAGATTTTTAATTATAAAAAAGATTAGTAAATAATCTAAATTTAAATTATTTAATATTTATTAATTATTAATATATTTTATTATTTTTAAAATAATAAGAATAAAATTTAAAATTAAAAAATTAGTTTTTTAAAAGAAAGTTTTAATCTTTAAATTATTAAATAATTTAAAATTATTATCTTTAATCTAATTAATTAATTAAATTCTCTTTTAATATTAAATAACTTTAAATTTTATTAAAAGTAATATATATTAAAATTATTTGAAATAAACAAATTAATTATAATAGTTTTTAAAAAAAAACTTCTTTTAATTATTTTTTTAAATTCACTTTTAATTTAATTAGTTTTATTATAAATATTAATTATTTTAAATATATTAGTTTTTCAATTTAATTATATTATTAATAAATTTAAAATTATATTATTAAATATTAATATAATATTAATAATAAAAACTTTTAAAATATATATTAAAGTTTAAAGTTTAAAGTTCTAATATAATATTAAAAGTTAATTAAAGTTAATATAAATTATAAATTAACTATTTAATTAGTTTTAATTTTTAATTATAATCTAAAGTTCTTAGATTATTAATAAATCGATTTTTAATTTAATAGTTAATTTAAAAGTTAATTTAATTTCTAATAAACTTTTATTAAAATTTATTTATAATATTTAGATATTCTAGTTATTTATAAATTAAAACTAACTCTTTTAATAACTTTATATACTTTGTATAATTTCAAGTTATTAATATAAAATTAGAAGTAGTTAATATACTTTAAAACTAAATATAAATAAAACTTCTTATAAGTATTATAGATATTATAAATATATTAAGAGATTAAGTAAAGTTCTGAATATAAACTATATTTAGTTTAGTGATAGTAGAATTGAGTTATATACTCAAAGCTCTAATAACAAGTATATTAAATTAACTTTACTATACTCAATAGCTTCTTAACTTTAATTAAGATTCTAGTAATATAAATTTAATTCTTTATATACCTCTCAACTTCTTTAATAGTCTTAAAAGAGACTATTACTAAACCAACTCTTTTAGCAACCTAGTTAGCTTCGAAAGAGAGCTAATAAAAAGTTTTAATTAATTTAAAGTTCAAAGAGTTATTAAAAGTCTTAATTTCTTCTAATACTAGTTTTATACTTTCCAAGATATTAAAGTTAGCTATAAGGATCCTATATAGTACTACTTTAAATTAGAGCTTATCCTTTTAAATACTCTTAAAATTAAGAAGGTTTTTTTAAATATTAACTTTCTTAATTAAAAAGTCAGTTGTATAAAGGGGGGTTGTAATTAGTACTAGGTTCTTTTTGTTAGACGCGCTAGTAATAGCCGAAACAACCGGCCCTTTAACTCCCTTAGCCTCAAAAGCCTTATTAATAGCGTTGTAAGTAGTTAAAGCCGAGAAGATGTTACAGTGTAATATAATGTTATATACTAGAATAAGTCGGTTTAAGGGCTTAGCTTTAGGCTTAGCCGCTTTGGGTTTAGTTGTAACCATGGTCCAGTCACCTGACTTTGGGTCACCTGACGCCGCGATATTAGCGAAGCTAGCCCAGGCCGGATTTTAAACGATTTTAATGATTTTTGCCGCCGGGGTTATTAGGAGCACTAGGGTTATTAGGAGGATCACTGGGAGGGTCATTAAGGGTTGTTTTTGCGATTTCGGGGCTTTAGCCTGGTTTTCCACCTTCCGGGTCATATGTTCGAGGTTATTGAGTTGAGAAGCTAATTGGTCGATAACTTTTTTAATCTTTCTTGATATAGTATAGTCTCTAAACACTTTGATAAAATCTAGTATTTTACCTTATTATTCTTAGAAAGAAACTATAGTATTAGCTTTAATTAAAAGGTCTAGAGTTTTGAAGATAAGTAATTAAGCGAGTTCCAAGTTAGCTAATTAATTAGTAGTGATTTTCAGATTTTTATTAATCTGTTCGGTCGAGAAAAGGTTAGTATATTTTGAGAGACAGAGTAGAATACTACTAGAGCCAGTTATAATATTTATAATAAGTCTAGCTAGAGAGTCTAAGCTTATAATATTAGAAAGATTAGATAAGTTGATATTAGAGTTAAATCGAAGGGTTATAGATAAGGTTAGCGATATAGTGATATCTATAATATTATTAGTATTATTAATAATATTAATAACTAAAGGAAATAACTTGATAATTATTATAATGTTAGAAATAATCAAAAAAAAGTTGATTAAAATAATATCTTAGTTATTATTATTATTATTAAGGGTTAAAGGGGTAGCTATATTGATAAGTATTAATATAACACTTTAATAAGTATATTGATATCTCAAAGGCCCTTCTAGTTCACTAATATCACTTAGTATCATTAATATTATCAATTATTATTAAATCAGTGATTTAAGCTTTAATAAAATGAAATTAATGAACTTAATACTTAAAATCGCTGGAATCAATAATAATAGTGATATAGTAGTAGTACGAAGATGCAAGTAAACTAGTTCGGACTATAGAAGTGTATTGCACTTAGTGCTAGCCTCTTTTTATTAATGTTTTTATTATTTTAATATTTTTCAATGTTTTTATAGTTTTTAAAGTTTTTAAATGAAAATTTCGAAAATATAAAGTAAAAATCCGTGAAATCGGCAGCGACAACGATATCTCGGCGGCGGATAGTTATACAGCTAAGCGGCCTAGCTTAATCGATCTACAGAAAAGTTATTTATTGTATTCGATTTTGATCCAATGATTTTTGATAAGAAATCGCGTTTTTTCAATGAAAAATCGTTTTAACTAAAAAAGTTATATTGATATTAATTATAACCTCTCTTTATATAATTAACTTCTTAATTAAGAAAATTAATATTTGAAAAAACCTTTTTAACTTTAAAAATATTTAAAAGAATAAATCTTAATTTAAAGTAATATTATATAGAATCTTTATAACTAACTTTAATACTTTAGAAAATATAAAACTAATATTAAAAGAGATTAAAACCTTTAATAACTTTTTAAACTTTAAATTAATTAAAACTCTTTATTAACTCTTTTCTAAAGTTAACTAAGTTATAAAAAAAGTTAATTTAATAATAATCTCTTTTAAAACTATTAAGAAAGTTAAGAGATATATAAGGAACTAAGTTTATATTATTAGAATCTTAGTTAAAACTAAGAAACTATTAAATATAATAAAGTTAATTCAATATATTTACTACTAGAACTTTAGATATATAATTTAATTTTATTATTATTAAACTAAATATAATCTATATTTAAAACCTTATCTAACTATTTAATATATTTATAATATCTATAATATTTATAGAAAGTTTTATTTATATTTAACTTTAAAATATACTAATTACTTTTAATCTTATATTAGTAACTTAAAATTATATAAAATATATAAAGTAATAAAAAGAGTTACTTTTAATTTATAAATAGTTAAAATATCTAAGTATTATAAATAAATCTTAATAAAAGTTTATTAAAAACTAAATTAACTCTCAAGTTAACTATTAAATTAAAAATTAACTTATTAATAATCTAAGAACTTTAAATTATAACTAAGAACTAAAACTAACTAAATAATCGATCTATAGTTTATATTAACTTTAATTAGTTATTAATATTATATCGGAACTTTAAACTTCGAATCTTAATATATATTTTAAAAGTTCTTATTATTAGTATTATACTAATACTTAATAACTTGGATTTAAACTTATTAGTAATATAACTAAACTTAAATATTAATATACTCGAAATAATTAATATTTATAATAAGACTAACTAAGTTAAAAGCGATTTAAGAAAAATAGTTGAAAGAAGTTTATTTCTAAGAACTATTATAATTAATTTATTTATTTTAAATAATTTTAATATTTACTATTCTTAGTAGAACTTAAAGTTATTTGATATTTAAAAAAGAGTCTAATTAGTTAATTAGATTAAAGATAATAACTTGAAGTTATTTAATAATCTAGAGATTAAAATCTTTTTTTATAAAGCTAACTTTTCAATTTTAGATTTTACTTTTACTACTTTAAAAGTAATAAAGTATATTAATAATTAGTAAATATTAAATAATCTAAGTTTAAATTATTTACTAATCTTTTTTATAATTAAAAATCTAAATTTAAACTAAAGCTATTTAAATCTCTTTTAATTTTTTAATATTAAGAAAGCTAATTAAGATTTATTTAAAGTTAATCTAATCGATTTAATTAATAAAAGTTTAGTTCTTAATTAATAATTTTTAAAGCTAATTAGAATTAAGTTAATTTTTGAAATATTAATAATCGAGTTTTTTGAAACTATTAGCTAAGAAATAATATAACTAATTAAATTAATATTAAATATAATAATTCTGAAAATTAAATTAAAACTATAAGCTAAACTCTAATAAACTTCTAAACTAAAAACCCTTTAAAAATTAATATTAAAAACTTAAAAAAGTTAAAACTAAAAAGTTTATTTTTTAATTTAAAACTAGTATTTCTCAGCTATTAAATATACTAAATAAAGTTATTAGAATATTTTCCTAGAGACTAAAAACCCGAAAATTATTTTCAAAGTATTTAGTTATATTAAAAGTTATAATAATTAAATATTATTTTTGATTTCTAATTAATCAATTTTCAAAGAAAAAGCGAGTATTTTAAAGTCTATTTTATTCCTCTAGTTACTAATATCGATTAGCCTCTTCTAGAATATTTATAAAGTCGACTTTTAGTTAAAACTAGTAGTTAGTAAATTTAAAAGAGTTTATTTAACTAAAGTTAAAAGAAAAACTTTTAAGTTTAATAGAATTAATTAAGAAATTATTAATAAAGTTTATTTAACTATTCTTAATTTATTTTATAAAGTTTATAATCTTCTTTTCAATTTTAACTACTATTTGATTTACTAATAGTAAGTAACTAATATAATATTTAAAAAGTTAAAAAAGCTTAATTATTTAATCTTGAAAACTTATAAGATTATCTTATTATTTAACTATCTTAAGAAAGTTAATAAGAGAATACTAATAAAGAGATTAGATTATTTAATTAAGACTACTAATTTACTATATAGCTTTTAAATTAGAAGTTGATTTAAAAAGTCTATAATTAATATTAAATTATTATTAGTAATTAAAATCGAACAAGATTATATAATTAAACTTAAAATATTAATCTTATTTCTAGATATTAAAGAGGCTTTCGATTATATATTTAAAAACTAGCTATTAATAATTTTAAAAAAGTTTAAATTACCTTTTAATTTAATTAGCTAGATTAACTACTTCCTAAAAGCTTAGTAACTCTAACTAGCTTTTAATAACTAAATTAAACCTTTCTAACCTATTAATATTAATATCCTTTAAAGTAACTTAATTAATTCGATTTTATTTTTAATTTATATTTAAGATCTCTTTCTGATTATTAGCTACTTAATCTGATTTTATATAAATAATATTGTATTAATAATTAATTCAATTAGTTTTAAAAAGAATTATTAAATTCTAAAAAGAGAGACTAATAAGTTATATTTACTTGAAATAGCTAATAGTATTAATTTTAACTTTGAGAAAACTAAGTTAATCTACTTCTTTTTTAATAATATAAAGACTTATTTAATTAAATTATCGAATTAATAAGTTATATACTTCTTTAAGTTAATAAAATAACTAGAAATCTAATTTAATAATACTTTTAAATTTAAAAGTTATATTAGAATTCAAGTTAATTAAATTAAAATAATATTATTTCAAGTTAATTAGTTAACTAATATTTAAACCAAGTTATCTCTTAATACTATATACTAGCTATATATCGCTTATATTACTAGTATCTTAGATTATAAGTCTCTAATTTAGTATAATAAATAAACTAATTTTAAAGCTTAACTTTAATTATTTTAAAATCTAGCTTTTTATAAAATCCTAAAGGTTTTTAAAATTAATCTAAAACTAGTTATAAATACTAAAACTATATTAATATCTCTTAATATCTATCTTACTAATATTATTTGCTAATACACTTTTTGATTACTTAAACTCTTAAAAAACTACTTAATTTATAACCTACTTTAGAAAGATTATTAGAAGTTATAGAGTTATTAAAAGTAAAGTTACTAAAAGTTATAAAGTTATTAGAAAGGTTATTAAAAGTTAGAATTTAATTCTAGCTCTATTTACCTTCTAAGAGCTAGTTAGAAGTAGAGATCGAAGCTAATATCAAAGCTAGCTACTAAGTTAATATAAATCAACTAGATTAGATAATTAATATATTTACTAGTTAACCTAAATAAATTAGAAAAACTATAGCTCTTCAAATTCTTACTTTAAGTAACTAGTTTATTTTCAATCTAAATTAATTACTTTTCAAAGAAGGAAAAAGCTAATAATTATAAAGAGCTAGTATTAATATTAATACTTAATCAATATACTTTTTATATTAACAAATCCTAGTTACAAAGTAGAGCTAAAATAAAGATTAGATTAATATTTTTAAATTTAAATTAAAAGCTAATCTAAGTATATAAATAGAATATTAATTTAAACTAGCTAATATATAATAGAGAGTTAGAAAGGATTATTTAAATAATCGAATTAGTTAGCTAACTAGCTTAATTAAACTAAGAATATATAGTTTATAATAATAATTAAACTAAGTTATTATAACTAAAATCACTAAATAATAATTCTAGCTAAAAACAATTAATAAAGGTATTTAATATTAATAGTTAAATAGCTAATAAAAGTACTAGTATTAAATTAGTTTAGGTCTTAGAATACTACAAAGTCGAAAAGAATAAATTAGTTGATAAATTAATAAAAGAAGCTATTAGTCTAAAACCAAATATTTATATAATTAGCTTCATCTATTTAAATATCTAGATTAAAACTATTAAAACTTAGAAATAAAAACTAACTTTAGAAAAAACAACTAAATCGAGACTAACTAAAGAAACTAAAACTAATTATATTTTAATTTTTAAATTAACTCTTTATAATAAAATCTCGATCTCCTTTAATACTAAGTAAATTACTATTAATATATTTTACTAGTTAAAACTCAGTTATAACTATATTAAAGCTTATTTATATCGACTAGATCTAGTTAATAACAATAAATATAAATATAGTAAAAAGAAGATACTAGAATATCTTTTACTTAGCTACTAGCTACTTGCTAATACCCGTCTAAAGCTAAAAGATAAACTTAATATATATTACCTTAACTTTCCCTTATTATTCGATATAAAACCTGGAATTGAAGTTAATCTAGAATTTATCTAAGAAACTAGTATTTATATAAAAAGATATTACCTAATCTAGTTAACTAACTCTTAATAAATTAGATTTATTTATAAATTATTATTATTAAGTCTCAAATTAGCCTAATACTAGATATTAGCACTAATATTACTAATATTCAATATTTAAGCTAGTTTGAACTTAATTCTTTTTACTAATATTCAAAGTGTTTTTAAATTATTTTTAAGCTATTTCTACTATTATTTCTTTAAAATTAAGGCTAGACCTTTAGTATCTCTTTATATATATAACATTGTATATATTTAGACTTATATATATCTAGCTGCTAGTAGTATATCCGCTAACCAACCTACTATAGTCTCAGACTTATACAAGTCGTTAAAATAAATAAAAAAAAAAAAAAAAAAAAAAGAATAAAGATTAGATTAATATTTTTAGATTTAAATTAAAAGTTAATTTAAGTATAAAAATAGAATATTAATCTAAATCAATTAATATATAATAAAGAGTTAAAAGAGATTATTTAGATAATCAAATTAATTAATTAA
This sequence comes from Clarireedia paspali, assembly GCA_026225955.1. Classification (NCBI taxonomy): domain Eukaryota; kingdom Fungi; phylum Ascomycota; class Leotiomycetes; order Helotiales; family Rutstroemiaceae; genus Clarireedia; species Clarireedia paspali. The sequence goes on along the minus strand of JANGZZ010000234.1, from coordinate 9,384 downwards.
TTAACTTAGTTTAACTAAGAATATATAATTTATAATAATAATTAAATTAGATTATTATAATTAAAATTATTAAATAATAACTCTAGTTAAGAATAATTAATAAAAGTATTTAATATTAATTACTAAATAATCAAAAAAGATATTAATATTAAATTAATTTAAGTTCTAAAATATTATAAAGTTGAAGAGAATAAATTAGTTAATAAACTAATAAAAGAAGATATTAGTTTAAAATCAAATATTTATAAAACTAGTTTTATTTATTTAAATACTTAGATTAAAGCTATTAAAATTTAAAAATAGAAATTAGCTTTAAAAAAAATAACTAAATTAAAATTAGTTAAAGAATAAAAAGTTAATTATATTTTAACTTATAAATTAGCTCTTTAAAGTAAAATTATTATACTTTTTAATATTAAGTAGACTATTATTAATATATTTTATTAGTTAAAACTTAATTATAATTATATAAAAACTTATTTAAATTAACTAGATCTAGTTATTAATAATAAATATAAATATAATAAAAAGGAAATATTAGAATATCTTCTATTTAGTTATTAACTATTTATTAGTATTTATTTAAAGTTAAAAGATAAGTTTAATATATATTATTTTAATTTACTCTTATTATTTAATATAAAATCTAGAATTAAAACTAGCTTAGAATTTATCTAAGAAACTAATATTTATATATAAAGATATTATCTAATCTAATTAACTAACTTTTAATAAATTAGATTTATTTATAAATTATTATTATTAAGTCTCAAACTAGCTTAATATCAGATATTAATATTAATATCATTAATATTCACTATTTAAACTAGTTTAAGTTTAATTCTTTTTATTAATATTTAAAGTATTTTAAGATTATTTTAATTATTATTTTTTTAAAATTAGAGCTAGACTTTTAATATCTTTTTATTATATATAATATTATATATATTTAGACTTATATATATCTAGCTATTAATAATATAACTATTAACTAACCTACTATAGTCTTAAACTTATATAAGTTATTAAAATAAATAAAAAAAAAAAAAAGAAGATAATTAAAATAATATTTTAATTATTATTATTATTAGAAGTTAAAGAGGTAGTTATATTAATAAATATTAATATAATACTTTAATAAATATATTAATATCTTAAAAGTTCTTTTAATTTATTAATATTATTTAATATTATTAATATTATTAAATATTAATTAAATTAATAATTTAAATTTAATAGAATGAAATTAATAAATTTAGTATTTAAAATTATTAGAAATAATAATAATAATAATATAATAATAATACAAAGATATAAATAAGTTAGTTTAATTTATAAAAATATATTATATTAAATATTAATCTCTTTTTATTAATATTTTTATTACTTTAATAATTTTTCAATATTTTTATAATTTTTAAAGTTTTTAAATAAAAATTTCGAAATATAAAGTAAAAATTTATAAAATTAATAATAATAATAATATTTTAATAACAAATAATTATATAGTTAAATAACTTAACTAGTTTGATTTATAGAAAAGTTATTTATTATATTCAACTTTAATCTAATGATTTTTAATAAGAAATTATATTTTTTAATAAAAAATTGTTTTTTTAAAAGTTATAATTTAAACTTTAATTATTTATAATATTATTAATAAAGCTTTTAAAGCTAAAAAAGTTAAAAAGCTAATTATTTCAATTATTATTAGTATATTTAATAAAAAGAACTTAATATTAATTATAATTTTTTTTTTTTATTTATTTTAATAACTTATATAAATCTAAGATTATAATAAATTAATTAATAGATATATTATTAGTAACTAGATATATATAGATTTAAATATATATAATATTATATATATAAAGAGATACTAAAAGTCTAGCTCTAATTTTTTAAAGAAATAATAATTAAAATAATTTAAAAATACTTTAAGATATCTTGAATATTAGTAAAAAGAATTAAGTTTAAATTAGTTTAAATATTAAATATTAATAATATTAGTGTTAATATCTAGTATTAGGTTAGTTTGAGACTTAATAATAATAATTTATAAATAATTCCAATTTATTAAAAGTCAACTAACTAAGTTAAATAATATTTTTATATATAAATATTTATTTTTTAGATAAATTTTAAACTAACTTTGATTCTAGATTTAATATTAAATAATAGTAATAGACTAAGATAATATATATTAAATTTATCCTTTAACTTTAAATAAGTATTAATAAATAGTTAATAACTAAATAAAAAATATTCTAATATCTCCTTTTTATTATATTTATATTTATTATTATTAACTATATTAAATTAATATAAATAAACTTTAATATAATTATAATCTAATTTAAACTAGTAAAAAGTACTAATAATAATCTACTTAATATTAAAGAGAATCGAGATTTTATTTTAAAGAATTAATTTATAAATTGAAATATAATTAATTTTAGTTTCTTTAATTAGTTTTAATTTAATTATTTTAATTACTTTTTTTAAAGTTAATTTCTATTTCTAGATTTTAATAACTTTAATCTAGATATCTAAATAAACAAAGTTAGTTTTATAAATATTTAGTTTTAGATTAATAGTTTTTTTCATTAGTTTATTAATTAATTTATTCTCTTCGACTTTATAGTACTTTGGAACTTAGACTAATTTAATATTAATATTTTTATTAACTATTTAATAATTAATATTAAATACTTTTATTAACTATTTTTAGTTAGGATTATTATTTAGTAATTTTAATTATAATAATTTAGTTTAATTATTATTATAAATAATATATTCTTAATCGAGCTAGATTAACTAACTAGTTAATTTGATTATTTAAATAATTCTTTTTAACTCTTTATTATAAACTAGTTAATTTAAATTTATATTCTATTTATATATTTAGATTAGCTCTTAATTTAAATTTAAAAAAGTTAATTTAACTCTAATTTCTATTTTAGTTTATAATTATAATCTATTAATATAAAAGGTATATTAATTAGATATTAATATTAATATTAGTCTTTTATAATTATTAGTCTTTTTCTTTTTTAAAAAGTAATTAATTTAAACTAAAAATAAATTAGTAGTCTAAAGTAAGAATTTAAAAGATTATAACTTTTCTAGTTTATTTAAATTGATTAATAAATATATTGATTATTTAATTTAGTTAATTTATATTAGCTTAATAACTAACTTTAGTATTAATTTTGATTCTTACTTCTAACTAGTTTTTAGAAAATAAATAAAGTTAGAATTAAATTCTAATTTTTAATAACCTTTTTAATAACTTTATAACTTTTAATAATTTAACTTTTAATAACTTTATAACTTTTAGTAACTTTTTTAAAATAATTTATAAATTAGATAGTTTTTTAAAAGTTTAAGTAACTAGAAAGTATATTAACAATTAATATTAATAAGTTGAATATTAAAAAGTATTAAAATAGTTTTAGTATTTATAATTAAACTTAAACTAATTTTAAAAACCTTTAAGATTTTATAAAGAGTTAGATTCTAAAATAGTTAAAATTAAACTTTAAAATTAATTTATTCTTTATATTAAATTAGAAACTTATAATCTAAGATACTAATAATATAAATAATATATAGTTTATATATAATAAAAGGGAATAAATTAGTTTAAATATTAATTAACTAATTAACTTAAAATAATATTATTTTAATTTAATTAACTCGAATTCTAATATAATTTTTAAATTTAAAAATATTATCGAATTAAATTCCTAACTATCTTATTAGTTTAGAGAGATATATAACTTATTAATTTAGTAATTTAATTAAATAGCTTATTAAATTATTAGAAAAGAAATAAATTAACTTAGTTTTTTTAAAATTAAAATCGATATTATTTATTATTCTAAAAGAATATAACTTATTAACTTCTTTTTTTAAGGTTTAATAATTCTTTTTAAAACTAATCAAATTAATTATTAATATAATATTATTTATATAAAACTAAATTAAATAATTAATAATTAAAAAGAGATTTTGAATATAAATTAAAAATAAAATTAAACTAATTAAACTATTTTAAAAGATATTAATATTAATAAATTAGAAGAGTTTAATTTAGTTATTAAAAACTAATTAAAACTACTAAGTTTCTAAAAAGTAATTAATTTAGTTTATTAAACTAAATAATAATTTAAGCTTTTTTAAAATTATTAATAACTAGTTTTTAGATATATAATTAAAAGCCTCTTTGATATTAAAGAATAAAACTAATATTTTAAGATTAGTTATATAATCTTATTCAATTTTAATTATTAATAATAATTTAGTATTAATTATAAACTTTTTAAATTAACCTTTAATTTAAAAACTATATAGTAAATTAGTAGTTTTAGTTAAATAGTTTAATCTCTTTATTAATATCTTTTTACTAATCTTCTTAAAGTAGTTAAATAATAAAATAACTTTATAAGCTTTTAGAATTAAATAATTAAACTTTTTTAACTTTTTAAATATTATACTAATTATTTATTACTAGTAAATTAAATAGTAACTAAAATTAAGAAGTAGATTATAAACTTTATAAAATAAATTAGAAATAGTTAAATAAACTTTATTAATAATTTCTTAATTTATTCTATTAAACTCAAAGGTTTTCCTTTTAATTTTAATTAAATAAACTTTTTTAAATTTACTAGTTATTAGTTCTAGTTAAGATTTAATCTTATAAATATTTTAAAAAGAGTTAATTAATATTAAGAGTTAAAAGAATAAAGTTAACTTTAAAATATTTATTTTTTTTTTAAAAGTTAATTAATTAGAAATTAAAGATAATATTCAACTTTAGTAACTTTTAATATAATTAAATACTTTAAAAATAATTTTCAAGTTTTTAATCTTTAAGAAGATATTCTAATAACTTTATTTAGTATATTTAATAATTAAAAAATATTAATTTTAAATAAAGAAATAAGTTTTTTAATTTTAACTTTAACTTTTATTTCTTTAAACTTTTAATATTATTTTCTAAAAGATTTTAAATTTAAAGATTTATTAAAATTTAACTTATAGTTTTAACTTGATTTTTAAGATTATTATATTTAATATTAGTTTAATTAGTTATATTAGTTTAAAGCTAATAACTTTTAAAAACTCGATTATTAATATTTCTAAAATTAACTTAATTCTAATTAACTTAAAAGATTTTTAATTAAAAATTAGACTTTTATTAATTAAATCAATTAAATTAATTTTAAATAAATTCTAATTAGTTTTCTTAATATTAAAAAACTAAAAGAGATTTAAATAACTTTGATTTAAACTTAGATTTTTAATTATAAAAAATATTAATAAGTAATTTAAATTTATATTATTTAGTATTTACTAGTTATTAATATATTTTACTACTTTTAAAGTAATAAAAATAAAGTTTAAAACTAAAAAGTTAACTTTATAAAAGAAAGTTTTAGTTTTTAAATTATTAAATAACTTTAAATTATTATCTTTAATTTAATTAACTAATTAAACCTTTTTTTAAATATTAAGTAACTTAGAATTCTATTAAAGATAATAAATATTAAAATCGCTTAAAATAAGTAAATTAGTTATAATATCTTTTAAGAAAAAGTTTCTTTTAATTATTTTCTTTAGTTCGCTTTTAACTTAGTTAATTTTATTATAAATATTGATTATTTTAAATATATTACTTTTTAAATCTAGTTATATTATTAATAAGTCTAAATCCGAGTTATTAAATATTAATATAATATTAATAATTAAAACTTTTGAAATATATATTAAAGTTTAAAATTTAAAATTCTAATATAATATTAAAAGTTAATTAAAGTTAATATAAATTATAAATTAACTATTTAATTAATTTTAATTTTTAGTTATAATCTAAAGTTCTTAGACTATTAATAAGTTAATTTTTAATTTAATAATTAACTTAAAAATTAATTTAGTTTTTAATAAACTTTTATTAAGATTTATTTATAATATTTAGATATCTTAATTATTTATAAATTAAAAATAATCTTTTTTATTACTTTATATACTTTATATAATTTTAAATTATTAATATAAAATTAGAAGTAATTAATATATTTTAAAACTAAATAAAAATAAAGTTTTTTATAAATATTATAAATATTATAAATATATTAAAAGGTTAAATAAGATTCTAAATATAAATTATATTTAGTTTAATAATAATAAAATTAAGTTATATACTCAAAGTTTTAATAATAAATATATTAAATTAACTTTATTATATTTAGTAATTTCTTGATTTTAATTAAGATTTTAATAATATAAACTTAATTCCTTATATACCTCTTAGTTTCCTTAATAGTTTTAAAAGAGATTACTATTAAATTAATTCTTTTAATAACTTAATTAACTTTAAAAGAGAGTTAATAGAAAATTTTAATTAGTTTAAAGTTTAAAGAGTTATTAAAGATTTTAATTTCTTTTAATATTAGTTTTATATTTTTCAAAATATTAAAGTTAGTTATAAATATTTTATATAATATTATTTTAAATTAGAATTTATTTTTTTAAATACTTTTAAAATTAAGAAAGTTTTTCTAAATATTAATCTTCTTAATTAAAAAGTTAATTATATAAAAGAAGATTATAATTAGTATTAAGTTCTTTTTATTAAATATATTAGTAATAATTAAAATAATTAACTTTTTAACTTTTTTAATTTTAAAAGCTTTATTAATAATATTATAAATAATAAAAGTTAAAAAGATATTATAATATAATATAATATTATATATTAAAATAAATTAATTTAAAAGTTTAATTTTAAATTTAGTTACTTTAAATTTAATTATAATTATAATCTAATTACTTAACTTTAAGTTATTTAATATTATAATATTAATAAAACTAATTTAAACTAGATTTTAAATAATTTTAATAATTTTTATTATTAAAGTTACTAAGAGTATTAAGATTATTAAAAATATTAAAATTATTAAAAAGGTTATTAAAAGTTACTTTTATAATTTTAAAACTTTAATTTAATTTTTTATTTTCTAAGTTATATATTCAAAGTTATTAAATTGAGAAACTAATTAATTAATAACTTTTTTAACTTTTTTTAATATAATATAATCTTTAAATACTTTAATAAAGTTTAATATTTTATTTTATTATTTCTAAAAAGAAATAAAAGTATTAACTTTAATTAAAAGGTTTAAAACTTTATAAATAAATACTTAAACTAGTTCCAAGTTAATTAATTAGTTAATAATAATTTTCGGATTTTTTTTATTAATTTATTTAGTTAAGAAAAGGTTAATATATTTTAAAAGATAAAGTAGAATATTATTAAAGTTAATTATAATATTTATAATAAGTCTAATTAAAGAGTTTAAACTTATAATATTAGAAAGACTAAATAAATTAATATTTAAATTGAATTAAAGAGTTATAAATAGAGTTGATAATATAATAATATTTATTATATTATTAATATTATTAATAATATTAATAACTAGAGAAGATAATTTAATAATTATTAAAATACTAAAAGTAATTAAAAATAAAATAATAAAAATAATATCTTAGTTATTATTATTATTAAAAGTTAAAGAGGTAATTATATTAATAAATATTAATATAATATTTTAATAAGTATATTAATATTTAAAAAGCCCTCTTAGTTTATTAATATTATTTAGTATTATTAATATTATTAATTATTACTAAATTAATAATTTAAATTTAATAAAATGAAATTAGTAAATTTAATATTTAGAATTATTGAAATTAATAGTAATAATAATATAATAGTAGTACAAAGGTGTAAGTAAACTAGTTCGAATTATAAAAATATATTATATTAAGTACTAGCCTCTTTTTATTAATATTTTTATTATATTAATAATTTTTTAATATTTTTATAGTTTTTTAAGGTTTTTATATAAAAATTTCGAAAATATAAAGTAAAAATCTACGAAATCAATAATAATAATAATATCTTAATAGTAGATAATTATATAATTAGATAACTTAGCTAGTTTAATTTATAAAAGAGTTATTTATTATATTCAACTTTAATCTAATGATTTTTAATAAGAAATTGTGTTTTTTCGATAAAAAATCGTTTTAATTAAAAAAAATATTAAAAGTGATATTAATTATAATCCCTTTTTATATAATCAACTTTTTAATTAAAAAGATTAATATTTAGAAAAATATTTTTAATTTTAAAAGTATTTAAAAAAATAAACTCTAATTTAAAGTAATATTATATAAGATCTTTATAATTAACTTTAATATTTTAGAAAATATAAAATTAATATTAAAAAAGATTAAAACTTTTAATAACTTTTTAAATTTAAAAAAAACTAAAAATTAAAAAATAATTTTTTATTGAAAAAATATAATTTCTTATTAAAAATCATTAAATCAAAGTTGAATATAATAAATAACTTTTCTATAAATTAATTAAACTAAGTCGTTTAATTATATAATTATTTATTATCAAGATATTATTATTATTATTAATTTTATTAATTTTTACTTTATATTTTCGAAATTTTTATTAAAAAACTTTAAAAAATTATAAAAACATTAAAAAATTATTAAAACAATAAAAATATTAATAAAAAGAAATTAATACTTAAATATAATATACTTTTATAATTTGAATTAATTTATTTATACTTTTATACTTCTTCTATATTATTGTTATTATCGATTTTAATAATTTTAATAATATTAAATAATATTAGTAAATTAGAAGAGCTTCTAAAATATTAATATATTTATTAAAGTATTATATTAATACTTATTAATATAATTACTTTTTTAACTTTTAATAATAATAATAATAATTAGAATATTATTTTAATTACTTTATTTTTAATTATTTTTAATATTTTAATAATTATTAAATTATTATTTCTAGTTATTAATATTATTAATAATATTATAGATATTATTATATTATTAACTTTATTTATAACCTTTTGATTTAACTTTAATATAATAATTTAAAATAACTTTTTTGATTAAAATGATTTTTTATTAAAAAAATATAATTTCTTATTAAAAATCATCAGATTAAAATCAAATATAATAAATAACTTCTCTATAAATTAATTAAGTTAAGCTATTTAATTATATAATTATCTATTATTAAGATATTATTATTACTACTGATTTCGTGGATTTTTACTTTATATTTTGAAATTTCTTATTTAAAAACTTTAAAAATTATAAAAATATTAAAAAATAATAAAATAATAAAAATATTAATAAAAAGAAGTTAGTATTTAAATATAATATATTTTTATAATTTAAACTAGTTTATTTATATCTTTATACTATTATTATATTATTATTATTATTAATTCTAATAATTCTAAATACTAAGTTTATTAATTT
>JANGZZ010000233.1:0-46665 GCA_026225955.1 Clarireedia paspali | reverse complement strand
AGGAGGCAGCATAGACCTGAAGGAGGAGGCAGCATAGACCTGAAGGAGGAGGCAGTGTTGGAATAGCCTATATATGGGCTATATGCCAACATTGTAGCGATGTCTGAAGGGCTATAAACAAGGTGACCTTTACCACTGTAAAATAGAGCAGAAAAGTCGAATCAAGCACAAGAAATCCTAAGTTACTATTCTTACTTTTACTTTTAAATCCATTTAAGCCTACAGGCACTATTCTACGTGTCAACCTGCTGTAACCCTCAACACGCAGCAATTATCAAAAAGATGATGGAATGATCGGAGACTAAAGGTGTCATACTAATGCAAAAACGGCCCGAAGCGATACGCGATACTGTAAAGATCGCCGGTATCACTGATCGCCAGGCGTGTTATTCGGAAAGAACCATAATCGGATAATCCTAAGGGTGATAACACCATCATATTTCCTGCCGTCAAAGTTGTATCAGTTAAATGTATGATTATGAGATTATTTTTGTACTTTCTCTTATTATACTTCCAAGGCCTTTTCTAAAAAGAATTCTTGTCATTGAATCAGATTAGCGTTCTGCTTGGAGCGTTGTGCTCAGGTGTACTACTGTGGTGTGCGGCTCAATTACTGAATTAGGTATATCAGCACGTCAGCCATCACTTCGCGATCACCCGCCCCTTTTCAATGAGCAGAAAAGACAGGGAGCCGTAGCCTGATATTGCTCGGCTTAAGTAGGCTCTTCTTGGAGCCTCATTGATACTTACTTATTGCTCAGATCCCAGGGAATAAACGGAGATTTGTATCGGTGGACGATGGGGTTATACAGCCAGGGTCAGACGATATTGCCAAGCATGCTTCATCAATTCGGAATTCCGACATGAAGTGTCTCTTTAGACACCTCGGAAGCAGTACTCGGTGATTTAAGAAAGAAAAATGAGTGTAGGATAAACCATTTACATGCTGTCAGTGATAGATAGAATGTGATGAATTTAAAACAAGAGATTTCATGGGCGCACATCAAAATGAGGCTCTTGCAAGACCTTGGAAAATTGTGGTAGCACCATGATAGTCTCGTCGCACAGCTAGGCAGCTGTACCCCGTCAATGACACTCTCAAGACATCCTTCTCCAAGCCCCAAGCCTGGTATCTACGGGTTGTGCCACCATAACATGGAACGAATATTATATATAGTGGATTGAAGACACACACAATAGAAGACGGAGCTTGAGCTGCTCTCACGTCCACCATAAGCATTGATATCTGCATAGCGAAGGACCTTTACGACGAAACACAACTTCTCCATTATGTGTTTTTCACTCACTAGCCCCACAATCCTCCTCACCCTCTACTGTAGCTTTGCAGCAGGTCAAGCAAACAAGAATCTATTCCAGAAAGAAATCGCATGCTATGGGCTCCCGTATGGAGCTATATATGATTCGTCTCGCATCTCCTGACCTACTACACGATGTTCATTCTATCGCGAGAAAGGCGACCCATAACACCGTGGATGAAGTTAACTAAAACATCGCCAAAGTTCAACTATTATCTCATTGGTACTAAGATTCTGGGAACAGTTATTGCCCCAATCGCTACCATGATCCACTGTCACCATACTTGGTAAGCTCTCGTTCTTCTGCCTCTCCCCACTCTATCAATTTTCGCTTTCGACATGGTACAGAGCAGAAAAACTAATAGCCCTAGGATCACCAGGCAATTCGCGACACTAGCAGCTATGAAGCTATCTCTTACCATCAGCTTCGCTCTTGTCGCCGTGATTAATGAGGAGCTATAGGCGCTGCTATACTTCCCTGGCGCGATGGTAGGTCTCGTGGGAATTTTTTCCATCGCTGCCTCGGACATGCACAATTCAGGAATGAAATTTGTTACCGGCTTTTTCTGGGACATGTCTGCTCTGACGTCTTTCTCTCTATTTGCAGTCGGTACGAACGTTGATAAAAGAAAAGAGGACTTCGGACTGCTACGGTAGTAAGTATGCTGGCTTGTGGCGCCCTCTGCATAGACTGGACGTGGATGATCGTGGCGAATAATGGTGTGGCGGGATATCCATATGATGCTTTTGGGTGGGTAAAGGTCCTGTGAAATTTTTATTACATCGCGAAGATATCGACACTACTCTTGACTCGAGGAGCTGGAAGTAAAGGTACGACATAAATAGGTTTGGAAGAAGTTCAGGGCGTTGAGGTGTCTTTCTAATCAATATAGTAAGTTCAACGGTCTGACTCTGGTAGTAAAACGTTCTACTTTTAGCAAGGTCGCAAAGTGTATACCAGAGTGAATAAACTCCAGAAACAGAAACTCAAATATTAGATGAGTTCAACAATGACCGGTTAGCAACAAATATAAAGACAAATGACTAGTAACGTACAAATATGCCTAATCGGCAGAGAATACTTACTAGTGCCAATATGATGACTCCGATATGTAGGTTTGAGGCGAGGAAGAGCGAAGTCCGAATCGAATTTAAGATCGCCCTAGGCAGAAGTACCCAATACCGCATCTCATAAAGATCGAAGCTTGCTTGCGACTAATATCCGTTTCCAAGGTTTGCCAAATTTCCGGTCGAATATACAGATAGGGCTAGCGCGACTCACGGGTTCTATTACGTTCAACTCGGTCAAGATTCCAAATTATAGTCCGTTAGAGGAGTAATTGGGTAACTAAAAGACTACGAAGATGGTACAAGATCTTCACGCAGTACCAATGAATGATGTGATGTGGTGCGGGAGGGGAAGAGAGGCCACTTAATGAGGGAAAACCGATGGAGCCTCATCCCAAAAACATTCAGATATCGCAATGCGAGACACCTTGCCTTATCGACTTACATGAATCTTGAATTCTCGGTCGTCGAAAATCCCAGATGCAGAACGTTGAAAGTGAAAACACTAGCGCCGTGATGCCATACAAGATCAGACAAACCACAGCCCACCTTGCATGCGACTGAAAAAGAGGTAGGTCTCTGTTGGGAGTACGTATTGTAGCGAATGAAGAAGGCGTGAAGGTAGCTCCAAAGTATTGATGTTTCCAATGCAAGTCAATGAACCTATCCAAACAACAGTCATTCATCGGAGGTGGGTGAGCACGACGAAAGGGGGGATAGAAAAGTGGTAAAGCGAACTGAAAGGAGGCGGAACATAATTGGCGATCATGCCCGTGAAAGCTTTTTATTGCAGACGGAGACCTCAGACTTGAGGATGATATGCTCGGTATTTAGGGTATCGTCGCACTATTTGGTCGGATGGGAATTCTTGGTAACATCGAGGCGTTTATATTATGATACTCATTGGTGGGAAATTTGTTGCACCGTACCATCCAAGCAGCCTCGTAATGCATATCTAGAAGTGAGGTGCGTAGCTTTTTTCTTTCATGGACCTCACAACCTATGTTATCCCGCTTCTCACAACTTCGACGAGGCCATCAAAGCTGGTGGTAGAAAATAATTGAGGAAATGCTTGCGATCGTGTGGATCAACACAATCAACAACGTGTTTTTGGAGAAGCATGCATTCCGGAGTGAAACGATCCGAATGGAAGGTTGTGCAACATCTCCGCGTAAGGTCGAGTCAGCTCTGAAGACCACGGTGAAGTTGATATTGACAACTTAAATTGTGTACGATCTTCCATTAGGGGATATGATACCTGCGTGAAGGTAAAAGAGCAGTCAGCGTGTTAAGGGAATCTTGATTGATGAATGGTCACATTGAGACTTACTTTCCCGACCATTTGGTTCAATCTCCACCGTACTTATATTGCAGCATATATATATCATCCTTCATGTAGTATTGTGGGTACACGTAACTTCCATGCAGCATGCACGACATTCCGAATATTCGAGACTTTTGAAAGCCTCTTTGAGGATATGCGCTTATGAAAGCTATGGGATTTCGGAACATAAGAGGCGCAGTGTTCCCAAGGTGCCTGGTGAGAATTATTTCGCCGTCTTCTGAATGATGGATTGTATCAGTAACGATAGCGAAGGTGACAGCAGAGCTAAGTGGTGTATAATCTGACCACAAGTTTCGAAACCCCGCCACATTTCTAAGTAAGGAGTAGAAAAGACGCCCGGAGATCCTTTTGCATAGAACTGACATCAGACAATTGGAACTCTGCATAATTGACCGAGTATCGCCTTGGAAACTTTCCCATTGGCCCCTCCTTCTCGTATCCGCCATTCCCCTCAGTAAAAGCGGGAGGCTACAGTACACGTGATAAGAGCTCTTTGTACGATTATACTTCAATTGAAGACGGTGCCGGGTAAGGCTGATATTGGCGAGGTGTTCCCTGATTCCGGTCTTGGTCGTACGCAGGAACGAGTGAGAATACTTTTTGCCTTTGGAGAGAATGTACGACGTGCATTGAGATGCCCCCAATCGTGAGAATCAAAAATGTGGCATCCACATGGAACTACACGTCTTCAGCTTCCATGGAGGGCCAGCTGCAGCTTGGTGTGCCAAAGGGATTTGGCGGTATGAGACAGAACGTTCCCCATGCTTTTGACTCAAGCCACATGATATTCGAGTTTGGCATAATTCGCGAATATTCCTGCTTAGCAAGACATCACAAACCTGGGGCCCCTCATCCAATATGAAGCTGTTCCCGGCTCTTCGGTTAGCATCTCCGAAAAGAGAACACTTAATAAGCGCTAGTTCATGTATGAGGGAGGCGAGTTCGTGTCTCAACAAATCAATAGCTGTTATTTCGTACCACACCACGCCGTTTTTGTCTTGTTTGCATGACTATGCAGAGTAAAGACAAGGGCGAACCCCAGAAAGACGTATAACCTCACGTGCAAAGTCTCCTCATGATCCCAGATTAATTTCTTGGCTCGACCATACAGGACCCTGCCCGTGACACCTGTCAATGGTCATTTAGTGGCGTGAAACTGGACGATTCCAATTCTTAGGTCAAAACCTTCGTCCACCCGTTGCTCAGCGTGAAAGTTTCCGGGGCAGAGGCTTTTGGGATCGTCCACTGAGATATACAAATAGCTGCCAGGTTTGTCTCGGAGTACGCTGGGAAAATGATCGCATCATATATCGCATTTTGATTGTCGGTAATCCTCTCAAATCGCCAAGTTAATTTACCCCGACATGAAGCCTGCAAGATATCCCGCTTAATATATTACACAATAAAACAATAAATATCATTTCCGTTGTTGACCAAGTCACCAGCTCAAGGCAAACTTTTCCCCTGTCGCTACTGTAGGTGAATATTACCGGCCCGACTCCTGTCAATATCGGCCAGAGACATCTTCTCTTGCTTTCGAATATCGAAATCAGAACTTCACAATCTTCTCAGGATCAGACCCCCAAAGTCTGAAGCAATCTCCCTAATACAACCCTCCAAAGGCCCGACGAGAATTTCTCCGGCCTCGGCAGCTGATGCGGCAATTAGATTGGTACCTCGACAAATACAATGTCATTGAAGCTTCCCTACCCAAACGTCTATAAATTCTTCAACCAATTTCCCGATCAAGCGTCTCCTGAACAACCATCAAGAAGTCAGGGACTCAGAAAGAGTGGCCCGAGATCGAAGACAGGATGTACTACCTGCAAGTAAGTCGGTTGGGAGACAAGTCTGTTGGAATTTCTCCGTCTAGAACGCTTGACCGGAAAAATTGTAAGATCCGTTATTGACTGATAGGACGTAGACAACGGCGCGTCAAATGCGATGAAACCAAACCTGAGTGTGTCAGATGCCAGAACCTCGGTCGGGAATGTGGTGGGTACGCTGTGGAGCACCCCGAGGATCCGAAACCAGTGCCTATCCATCCAAGGCCGATGTCTATGATGTCGTATGCACCCTCTGTCGCGATAATAGGCGATGCCGATGAACGTCGCTATTTCCAACGGTTCTGCGACAAGACAGCTGGGGAGATCTGTGGACAATTTGATCCTACATTCTGGACAGAAAAGGTTCCTCAACTTTGTCATTTGGAAGCTCCAATTAAATATGCCACTATCGCTCTTGGCGCCCTTGCAAAATCCTTGGAGATTACTTCATCACCCACTCGTCTATCGTTGTCAGGCTTTCCACAAATCGATCATCATCATTTGGATGAGCACCATCGCTTTGCTTTGAGAGAATACAGCAGAGCCATTGCATCCCTTAGAATCATACTCTCGGATGGAAGAAGGCACTTGAGGACGTCGCTGACGGCATGCGTGTTGTTCATGACCTTTGAAGCGTTGCAAGGAAGCTATGAGGGAGCTTTGACCCACTTGAGAGGAGGATCAAGATTGTTAGCTGATTGGAGAATTGCTCGTCGGGGTGGAAGCTCGAGACTGTCTCATGACTCACTGTCAGAGATTCAGGATAGCCTGGTTGATGACTTGGGTCGACTTTTTGCTCGACTTGACGTTCAAGGTCTTTTCGTACCACCGCCTTATCCCGTTCCTAACCTCCTCCAAGACAATCTCGAGATACCGGATGAGTTTGACAGCGTTCAAGAAGCTAGAGAGGTGTGGGACTTCCTCATGGCCGCCATTGGACAGTTCTATCGAAAGTCTGTTATGAAATCCCAGACCGGGCCGGAAGAGTTGACTACTCCGTACTGGAACAGGCTGCACACTCATTATACCACCCAATTGCAACGATGGCGAAAGGCGTTCCAATCTGTTCACGCCGCGGAAGCACATACCGGAAGCATCTCCTCTGATGCAACGCATATGCTGAGCATTTACTACAACATTGCTACAATACTTTTGGCCTCCAGTGTTCCGCACACCGAGATGCTATACGATGAGTACAATCATCTCTTCGCGGAAATAATATGCAAAGCTCAGATTCTACTTTCCAGTCCGGATGATCCAAGTAATACTTCCCGCTTCACTCTCGATATGGGAACCATTCTGCCACTAGTAATCACGGCGGTGAAGTGCCGTGACCGAAGAATCCGACGCCAAGCTATAGCATTGCTGTGGTCCAAAGCTCGACGCGAAGGACTCTGTTTTGACACGATCAGTGTAGCGAGGATATGCGCATGGCTCTCCAGTATCGAGGGAGAAGGAATTCAAGAAGATTCGGAACCTATTCCGGAGGCTTCACGGTGGATGATTACGTATCTCCATCTAAATTCAGAAGAGCGATGGTTAGCAGTACAGCTGACATGTATGAAGGAGAACCCGAATGGCAATCATTCGTACCGAGAAACAACATTTTCATGGTAGGCACTGGCTACGAGGAGTTAATATTGCAGGCGTCGCAGGATTGGCAAATGGGGGTACGGAGTATGAAATTTACTTATGGAAAGGGGATGATATCCTGAAAGCGATTTAAGAAAGAAAAAGCAATTTGAAGTTCCAGTCTTCGATTGATAATGGATGAACTTCCGATTGACATCGGACCGACGAGGACGCCCTACGAGTACTAATAGTATGTTGAACGGAAATTTGAAGAGAATATCGAAGCAATATCGGGACTTGACGCGGGCGTTTGGCGGAGATATATGAGGCAGGATGTAGCAACACTTGGGTCTCTGGATGTAACTTTCGGTTGTATATTATTATGTACCTTTAGGTCAATAGGTTGATAGGAATTTTCTGTTCCGTGCACTTTTTTGAGTGTGTTGAGAGACTCAAAGTGACGAGAGCTTCAAGAAGATGAGCTGTGCAAGCGACGACGAGTAGGAGAAATCAATGCACCTTGGGTACTTCCATTCTGTACTGCTCCTCCACCAGAAGTTGATGCCTTAAAGCATGGCTCCGGATATGAGCTCAATTGGCTGCAACATCGTTGCTC
The DNA here is from genome assembly GCA_026225955.1 of Clarireedia paspali. NCBI lineage: Eukaryota > Fungi > Ascomycota > Leotiomycetes > Helotiales > Rutstroemiaceae > Clarireedia > Clarireedia paspali. The sequence goes on along the minus strand of JANGZZ010000233.1, from coordinate 38,922 downwards.
AAATTCAGGCACTCACACATTCCAGATAGAACTAACCTAAACCACAACGAGCCACACTAAAGAAAGTTAAGCGAATAATCCCACAATCACCAAATTCTTCCATATCACGAAATTCTTAAATCTCTCGAAAGATAATCGCCCAACGCCCACCGACTTGTCAACCTCCTACATAAATCGACCAATTCGATATCAATATGGCTGACGCACCAAGAGGCGGCGCTGCTGGCGCTCGTGGAGGATTCGGATCCCGAGGAGGAGACAGAGGCGGCCGTGGTCGTGGAAGACGTGGAGCTCGTCGCGGAGCCAGCAAGGACGAGGCAAAGGAATGGCAACCAGTTACCAAGCTTGGTCGTCTCGTTAAGGATGGAAAGATCAAGTCAATGGAGGAGATCTACCTCCACTCTCTGCCAATCAAGGAGTACCAAATTGTTGATTTCTTCTTACCTAAGTTAAAGGACGAGGTTATGAAGGTATGCTACACAGCAAAACCTACTTTCGCGCGATCATGGCAATTAGCATATTGGGAATGCTAACGAAATTCCCCCCTTACAGATCAAGCCAGTCCAGAAACAAACCCGTGCCGGTCAACGTACCCGATTCAAGGCCATCGTTGTCATCGGTGACTCTGAGGGACACGTAGGTCTCGGTATCAAGACCTCCAAGGAAGTCGCAACTGCTATCCGTGCCGCTATCATCATTGCCAAGTTGTCCGTTGTGCCAATCCGAAGAGGATACTGGGGTACTAACTTGGGTACTCCTCACTCTCTGCCAACCAAGGAGAGCGGAAAGTGCGGTTCCGTCTCCGTCAGAGTAAGTAAAACCATACACTGTGCGAAATGTAACAATTGCTAACGTTGGCTTTTCCATAGCTTATCCCAGCTCCCCGTGGTACCGGTCTCGTCGCATCCCCAGCTGTCAAGCGTCTTCTCCAACTTGCCGGTGTCGAAGATGCATACACTTCCTCCTCCGGTTCTACCAAGACCCTCGAGAACACCTTGAAGGCTACTTTCGTTGCCGCCGCCAACACATACGGATACTTGACTCCCAACTTATGGAAGGAGACAAAGCTCATCAGAAGTCCTTTGGAGGAGTTCGGTGACGTTCTTCGTGCTGGTAAGCGTTACTAGGTGTGTAGTGCGCTACAAAAATAAATTCTTTAGTTTATGCATATGGGTTCTATGGGGTTAAAAGCTAGGGTCTGTAGCTATGTCTCAATGAACTGAATTGCCTTCGAACTTGATTTGGAATGCATCGTGAATGGAATTTTCATGTTTGAGTACGAAAGGTAAGTGCAGGCCTGAGCAGACGGGATCGATGGGTCAATTTCACTATGAAAGTTGCGTATTCGGAAGGAGCATTATAAATAGGCTCAGTATTTTTGTCATGCCACTACAATATGGGAAGGAGCACTTGAATTTGTCTCAGCAATAAAGACAAGTTGATTTCGTCTTTTTCTATTCTTTTTTAAACCTCTTCAACACTTCTTCCACTCGACGCAATTTTGGTAAATTTTGGTGTTCCGCCTCTGTACCTGTATCACTTCTGCACACTCTTTTGATGCAATTTTGGTCCTTGATACAGCCTACTCTTTATTTACTTGCTTCAAGCATTCACACGTTCTTTTCTCGCAGTCTCTTCTGTCTTTACACCAAATCATGCCTTCACGCAGAGTCGGACGACCAGTGATGGTTGTGGCTTCACTGATTGCTTTCTCGGTCATCACCCTTGTATTCATAGGAGAAGGATTCAAATCGTTTGTTCGCAAGGATGGTGTTAGCCTTGGGAGAAGAGATTTCACTTTCGGGTTACATTTTCAGTGTGTATTATTTGTTTAGTGGTGCATGAGACAGGCAGGAGCTGATGACTTTCTCTCTCAGACCAATTAGCAGTTCAGTCAACGACAGAGACGTAGCGTCTGCACAAGTTGACTGCCGTGATCATGTCTCTGTTCTTCCCACATTTTTGGTCGCTGATGGAACACAACACGAAAAAGAGGTCGACGCAGGGTCTACCACGGTTTCTACCGTCTTGACTCAAGGAACAAATACTGTCTCGTTGGCTTTACAAGGAAGGTCCAACATGATTTCTGTTATCCTGGCAAACATCGACAGTTTGGTGAGCCATCCTACCGCTTCCAGTAATTCAGCCCGCGATGCTACCGGTCTGCTTGCAATTGCTATGGCCAATGAGAAACCTAGAGTGTCGAGAACTGCCGCACCATCTGTTACTATCTCATCTCTCGAGTCCATTGCAGCATTTGAGTTGTTCAAGAAGTATACACTCCAAGACGATTATGTACATTCTGATGATTGTGGTTGCGCGTCATGCATCGCCTCACCGGCAGCCCTGTCGCCTCTTACAGCAGCACCCCCTTTCCCTACGCTGCATCCACTGATGGCACGAGCGGATATGGCTACAGTTACTGTAACAGTCACGTATGTTTCTCCATCTTCTTGTCAAAACACCGTCTAACGTCTCCACAGATCATGTCCTGATTCGTCTGCCAAAGGATCATCATCCAATTCCACGGCACCTGGAGGTAAGAACCCAGCATCAGGGCCAGAATCTTCCAATTCGACAACATCAGGCGGAAAGAATCCAGCCCCGGCACCTGAATCTGCATCGAACTCAAAAAAGCCTGGTAGCCCAAATTCGTCATCAACAAGTGTCGGTCCCTTTGCAAATAATACTAGATCTGGTCAAGGAGCTGCAGGAAGTTCTTCAGGCTCTGCATCAACATCTTCGGCTATTGCTAATGATGCGTCTTGGCTTATGGGCAACTCTTCGCAGTAAGTTCTCCCCTATTGACTTTGGATTCTGCTGACATTTCAATAGGCCTACCGGAAACGCTCAATCTAGCAACAACGCTGCCAATCCTCCTTCAACCGCTACAAGCACGAAATCGTCTCCAGCCGAAAACACCGCTCCAGCATCAACTCCTACGATCAAACCACCGATCACAAGTCAAGCATCCGCTGCATCAAGTGGTCTCGACGACAATATTCTTTCTCTCATTTTGCATGTCAAATTTACCCTTGCGAATATCGGCTATGTAATCGCCACAATTGGCCCGCTCGCTTGCCTGGTTATCATGGGACAAGTCTGGCTGCTGTGATGGATGGATTAGGCAATCATAAAAATAGATGGTATATTAAAATATCACCTCATAAGGTTATTTGTAGGGATTAATCAAGATACGACTTCTTTATTTTACATAGTGCGACGGTTGTTGGCCTGGAGGCGTTGAGGGTCTGGCTGGAATGGATGGATGGGGAACGAATTTTTTGGAACAAAGTAGTTTATAATTGAGTTGAAGATTGTTAATACGTACATCCATCCACTCAAACGGAATTCTTTGTTGTGAGAGTGCGTGCCTTATGAATATCGTGCGAATGTTTTGTCAGTTTATCCACGATCGAATTGAATTGAATGAAGTTATTGATTGATGATTGATCATCAGATCGATCGTACCTCGAAGTCTGTTAAATATCCGACCCCTGCGCTGCAGTAGGACTTCGGGAACGTTTTCATGGGCGGGTTTGTGTTGGACGAATAGGGCTGGAGTGCCGGGTGTTGCTGTTCATCCGTAGGGAGTGAAAAATAGGTGGTTGATATACATTTACTATAAGATGTAGGGGATGGAAGGATGGGGAGAGAGGAGAGCATCATCCAAACCTGACACATCGACGTTCTTTTTAATCAAACAACAAAGAGAATATTATGCATCACATAACCACATCACACTACCTCTAACTCATCACTACCTTTACACAAATGGCCGCCGTTCTCATCAGCCAAGCCACAGGCAAGCAAAGGGGGCAGCGTAATGAGCAACCTTATCAAACACAACGTGCCCTTCGAAATGCTTGCCGTCACCCGCAACGCGCAATTCGCCTCGGCGCTTGAACTCGCGGAACACTTTCCGAGGATCAAGTTCGTGAAAGGCGATCTCGACGACCCTGCTGCGATATCTAGGAATGCGAAGAGCAAGTTGCCGGCTTCAACGCCGATTTAGGGGATTTTGGCGTATAGATAGGTTTGAGATGTGAAACCTGATTGACATGATATGAGTGGTTGGATGCGGTCCAGTGGAGTGGAGTGGAGTGCAGATGATGGGGACGAGAGGTGACACTTCATCGTGCATCACATGATTTCCACACCTCATAGCTACCTGTCGCTCCACGATACGCCACGCCAACAAACCTGAAACGGGGAAGTGAATCGGAAATGAGAATGGCAGGAACGCAACTAACGCTATATAAACTTCCAGATCGCTGACCCCAAAAGTGACATCAAGAAACGCCAAGGTATCGCCCTCGTCGACGAGTCCATCAAACCAAACGTCAAACACATTGTCTACAGCAGCATTGATCGCGGCGGGTCCCGTTCGAGCAGCAATCCGACAAACGTCCCTCGTTTCATCTACAAGCACTAGATAGAACAGCACCTCATGGCTTCTCCTTCTCCTTCTACCGCCGGCGAGAACTCGTCGACAGTCTTGAGTCCCACTGGGCTTCTTGAGAATTTCACACCCAACAACTTTGGCAAAGTCTTAACCACTGCGTGGGAAATGGGGCTGAAGGACAACAAATCGCTGCAGATGATCGCCGCGAGCGATCTTGGATCGTTTGCTACGAAGGCATTCATGAACCCGGACGAAGCAAGGGGGCAGGCGGTCTCGTTGGGTAGGGACGACTTCACGTATGAGGAGATGGAGAGGATATTCAAGGAGAAGACAGGAAAGGAAATCCCGAGCTCGTGGAAGCTGCCGGCCAAATTCATGATGGTGGCGGTGAAGGAGCTGGGTGCTGTGTACAACTGGTTTGGACAGGAGGGCTCTGGTACGGATGCGCAGGCGTCGAAGAAGGAGGAGCTCGAATCGAAGGATTTTGGCACGCGATTAGATACGGATAGTACGTTTGAGACGAAGAAATGAACCGCTTTTTGGGGCTTGTAAATTGAGATAGTAGGTAAGATGAGGGATGGATTTCGTCTTGCTGCTGAAGTGGGATCGGTATATGATGGGTGGTGGCGTTTGGTTCTTGTTCTGCATTTAGCGATCATCAGCCGCCTGGCATAGGAAATTCAAAGTACTGTTTCTTCTCTGAGATCCTTATTGATGACAATTCCCTTATCGCCAAATATAGTCGCGCTTACTATATCATAGTAGTTTCGTAAGAAATGCTCCAGTGTTGAAGAAGTCGTCTAGGGAGACGCAGAATCAAGTCGGTCAAGAGTCGTTTGCTGACTAAGCACACATACCCCGCGGTTTACCATAATACGACTTCACTTTTTCTGGAACCTCCCAAATAGCTTCGTTTCCCATATCAATATAGGAGCTTCCTATATATACATCGGAGGTCGGTCTCCTATATGGCTATAGGAGATCAGCCTCCTACGCACATACCACACCATGATTTCCTAATTAGGCAATAGTGAAGCTATACAGAAGTAAGAATAAATATTAATATTGATTAAGAGTGGAGATTTCAAGTACAAATACACCAAGTAGAAGATACCTAAGCTATATTACTTTTGCTTGCTCTTGCCCTAGTTAAATAACGTAGAACCCTGTGTCCTCTAGCTAATAGAGGTGCAGTAATAAATATAGAACCCCGCGTTCTAGCAAGTAGACTAGCTGTATCGAAGTACTAATAATCCTCTCTATAAACGATATTACAGGGAGTATATAATATCGTGTTTGGAGGAGGTATGTTAATTGATTGATTGATGGATAGATGGATAGGTGGATAGATGGATAGATAGACAGATGGATAGATGGATAGATAGATGATTAACTATAAAGAAAATAAAGAGAAAGTAAAGTAAAATGATTTCTGACTCCAGAAAACAGCGAACCTGTTTGTGGCTGTAATGATTATATCATAAAATACTTGAAACAAGGGGTAAGGTGGCCCAAGCGAAGTAGCAACAGTAAGGTTGGTGGCGTACGCTAGCCAGGTTGGTGGCGCCGGCATATATCTTAAATCCTTCGTGCGAAAGCGGTCTTACTGTATGCATGTCGTAAGATTAAAATTAAATGTCTCTCCCACATGCACACGGCAGCTCCTATATGCACATGCGATTCCTATATTGATATGCGAAACGAAGCTATTTGGGAGGTTCCAGTTCCAATCCAAGACATCAGATATCTTTCTTGGACGCTGTTTTCTACAGCACGCGACCGGCAAGCCTCGATTTGGTCAACGTCAACGCTCCCGAGCTTCGAGTTTACGAGATATGTTGGCTCTGGCTCTAGCTTGGCAGGCTCAAAATATACTAATTATGTGAAGGCGGCTCCTCCGTCCAGTTGTGGTCGGACAATCCATATTTTTACAGTTAGTCCAGTGACGCTTGACCAGCGAGATTGTCATCAGCTTTGAGTCTCATACCGCAGTTGCCGTTGAAGAAGTCAAACATCTACGGCAGAGAATCTCAAATGTCTTGCTCTCAGCATAGAGAAACCGAACCTCTGTTTCTGCAGCGTTGCTACACAGAGATCTCGTTATTGATTGTACAGGAACACCTGAGATTGAGCAATGTCAACTTCTGTCTAACAATGCTAACGGCTGCTATCAACGGTACCGACCGGCTCCAACTTCCATAAATCTGAATCTATTGAACGCTACTGCCGTACCACCATAGCCGATGGCTGTTCTCGAACTTGCGGTACACAATATCTCCACGATAGCTTCCTGTGGCTGAAGTTCATTAATCACTGCTTGGAAGAAAAGGCAGGTAGGTTTTCACGGTCCCTCCTTCCACCTTAGAAGGATGACTCGGTCCTCAATGTTCTTCCTTTGTGCTACCAAGGCAATTCTTCATTCTCTTTCTTATACATATTTCAAATCGATTTGCAAACAAGACGGTTGAGGAGCTCGTTCGAGTGCTTCGCGATCTCGTTTGACACGATTCTACAAACTTGCTTTCGCTCATTGAGCGTACACTCCTTTGAACCCTTTTCAAATATGACAATCCTGCACTTGAATACCCGTGAAACAATACTAGGTCCTGTTCATGGTGTTAATCGTGGTGCACAGGTGACAGGTGTTGCTTGTGCTTCTTTGGCCCTGCCATGGATTGCTGTTATCCTTAGATTTTATGTTCGGACGAGAATTCAGCGATTCTTCGGCCCGGAAGATTGGCTTACAGTTGCTTCAATGGTATGTAAAGATTCAAGAATTTGAGTAATGGGGATGGCTGCTCATTGCTAGGCGGACAGACAATTTTTACAGCTCTATGCGCACTTTTACTTCGATCGCTCACATATGGCCTCGGTGCTCATATACACAATATTGATGCTGATTATTTGGAAATATTAGCCAAGGTAATCTTACGGACCTCATAAATATTTGAATGGCTATACTCATCATCTTTTAGTACATTTTCTCCAGCGAACTTCTCTATGTTTCTACAACTGCCATCACCAAATTATCTATCGGAGTATATTTCTTACGACTCTCAAGCAGGCGATATCATTTTTGGATTATATATAGTGTTACGACTGTCGTTCTGTCCGCTAGCACAGGCTACCTTTTCTTCTTACTGTTCCAGTGCCAACCAATTTCTTATTTCTGGAGTCAATACGATGGTGACCGCGGGTTTTGTCTGAGCAGATCGATCCTGGCTAATGTCACTTATGCACATGCTGCTATGAGCGCTGTTACGGATTGGGCTTTCGGTATTCTACCTATCGCATTTGTCTGGAAAATGAAAATGAATCCTCGAACAAAACTCTCAGTTGTCCTTATTCTCTCCCTGGGGTTCTTGTAAGTTTTCCCCCAACAGACTTCTGCACATTACTAAACACAACCATAGTGCGAGCACCGCAACTCTCGTTCGCCTCTACTATATCCACGAACTCAGTGTCACAACCGACTATACCTGGGAGGGAATCAACCTTGTAAAGTGGTCCCTCGTCGAACCTGCCATTGGACTCACGGCCGCGGCTTTCGCCACCCTCCGTCCTCTCTTTCAACGACTGCTCTCCCGTCAACGAGCCTTCAGTTCGTATTCCCATGCGTCTCAAACTACCGTCGGCAAATACTCAAGTGATCGATCACGAGCCTCCGAAGATGAATACTCGAAACAGTTCGCCGCGATGCTAGGCTTGAGCGCTCGATATGGTGTCCGGACATATGTCTACGCTGATCACAAGATTATGCTGAAGGAAGATATGGAGAGGGCGGAGACGGAGAAGTTTAAAAATGAGGAGATGGATGATTCGATGGACGCTAGTATGTTGACTCATAGGGAGCAGGCGATTGATTGGAATCAGGGGGTTAAGACGACAGTTATTACTCAGACTCTTGAGTGATGTTAATGGAATGGAAAGTAAAAGGGAGTAAAACATGGTTGAATTATGTGATGGATTGGAGTTGTATTTAATGATATCCGAGTACGGTAATGGTAATGTAATGTTTAAACTCTTCCATGTTCTACTTTGCAGATTCATGGATATGCTGTGCTCAAGAACGCGATGCTTTAACTCTGTATTTCAAACAGTTAAATTGAGGATTATGTGTAAAGTTGGTAGTACAAGATATGGATATACCAACGATGTGTGACTCTCATCGCAGACCATACACTTCAATCACATCAACGTTGACCCGCAACGCCCCCGGAACCATTCTCCACAATGGAGTCAAATTTGAATCAGTGACGGTACAATCGATCACGGAATAAGAATTTGTTCGTCAGAAAATGATGGCGCTTATTCACATACTGAAGGCGTCTCAACAACTCATCATCAAATCTCATGATATATGCTGTCTTTGAGCTCACGGATTGCTGGAGATACATGTCATTTACTACCGAATACAAGCGATGCTGCTCATACTCACAACTTGCTCAATATGAGTAGCTTACGCAAACAGGGCCCGTTACAGAAACCCCTTTCATCTCCTATATATAAGCCCAGACCGGCACTTCACAACAAGTGCTGATCTCACCATCAACGACCGCATCAATCTATATATTGATCGTCCAGCCATTTAGTTTTAAGCACCACTCCAAACCCCAAACACACAAAATGTCCAACCCAAGTAACCAACCCTCGTCCTCCTCCAGCTCTTCCTCACAAGTTCCCTACGATGCCACCGGCGGTTCCGCTGATCCCCTCGTACTCCACATCCTTGCCGATCTTCATACCAACCACATAACGCAGGACAAGGACTTCCGCGACTTCCTCGTCGGTATGAGTCTCCCGCCCGAGGAACAACCAGCCTGGGCCGTGCATGCGCACACGGTCCGACGTCTTCACCGGGAGAAACAAGACGCGGCCGCGGCCGCGGCTGCTAAGGGAACTACCAGTGCGAAGGCACCTGCTGAGAGGAGCGCTTCACCGATCAAGCTCGAGCCAAGTCGGAACCGGGAGATGGATTTTCAGCATGGAGATGCAAAGAGGAGGGTTGTTTTGAGGGGTAGGGAGAGGGGAAAGAAGATGCAAAGGGAGGATGGGAGGGAGAGGGCGGCTGTTAGAGCAGTGTTGATGAGTGGATGGAAGAGAGAAGATGCACAGGATCGTGTATTAGTGTTCCCGTTGGGGCACTGGATTTGTGTTAGTATAGCTTGTTGTATGATGTGTAATGTCTGAGCTAATGAGTAGTAGCATCTCATTGACTGTACGACGGAGAACGAGGGGAATATTAAGACGTGTGTTCACGAGGAGTGCGATGAGTGCGAGAAGTAGTATTATATAGCTGATTTGCGACTCTTGTCTGAGGATCAGAGGACTGGAACGGAAGGATGCGATATGTTGTGAGTAGAGTGTGTGGTGTTGATGGAATAAGCGCTACATACGCCTATGACACTATCCTCTGGACTTAAGCAATAATGCAATGCGAGATTTTGCGAACGTCATTTGAGCTTCCTCACACCTCCTGATTCAAGTCTTGTGATCGAGCAATATTATCATTTCTTCGGCTAGAAGTAGAAGCCGATATTAAGTGGATCCTGCAATTTCCTCTTCATAATCGTCCGCATCAACTCCAACGTCCGTATCATCAACAGCGTCCTGCTCATCCCCAGAATCAGGGCCAGATACTAAATCCTCATCAGAATCCTCATCAGTTTCAGAATCAGAGCTCCGATTGTCATCTTCTCCCTCCGCTCCACTATTTTCAACCAATCTCTCACGTTTCCTTTCCCTGGTATCAAAACCCCTCCACCCCCTCTTTCCGGAAATAGGCTTCAAGAATCGATCAACATGCACCGCGCCATCCATCTCATCATCGCTATCGATCATGAGCTCCTCCATCCTCTTCTTGGACATCTTATGTTCCGCTTTGACATGCTTTAGCAATTTCGCGGATGTTTCAAAACCGCTCTTGTTTGCGTGACATTTTGTGTTGGGACAATAGTATGACTTTCGATTCACTGAAGATGAGTCTTTTGTGTGCATTATGCCGGCAGTATCAGATGTAGAGATGGACGCTTCATCTTCTGACGAGTTAAAAGAGGTTTTGTCGTCAACACTCTCCAGATCAGGTACCATGTCGGGATGATATTCTACAAGATGATCCACAACTTTTGCATCGACCGGGCGTTCGATCATGGTTCGCATCGTCATACTCTCGCCAAATAAATTTGCGCATCTTTGAGTTGCCCTGGCAATTACATCCGGTGAGAAACCGACCAGTGCAGCAGACCCAAGCACCTCGCTCCAGTCTCGAAGGCTAAGGTTTCGTTTATGATAATGGTCTCGTAGTCGCGAATTTGAACTCTTTTTGGGTAACTTGCGCGGGGACACTGATCCGGAAGTCTCTGCTTCGAGTGGGGGATCAAATTTTGGCAAGGGTCTCTTCTGGATCCGCGCTACTCGTGTGAGATACTCAAGCTGAGTCTCGCCTTCCAGTTTCTCATAAACCTTTTTTGGCCGTCCTCGACGGGTTGTCTTTCGACTTGCATTTGGCCAAGTTTCAGGATCATCGGTCTCCCCTATAATAGGCGAATTTTCACGTGTATTCGGGGTGCTAATAGGCACGTTCTTGCGAGGTCGTCCTCTTGGCTTTTTCACCTTTGATGCAGGTTCTTCACCCGACTGCTGAGGTGCTCCGCTGCTTGCACGTGACCTTGATTCGATATCTGCTGGTTCGAACTGCGATGCGAAACGTTGACAGGTTTGGCGCGCATGATGTAAGGCCATCAAAACCTCGTCCAATTTGGAAAGTGTGTGTCGGATTGATGGGCGTAACAATTCACGGGATCGCTCGTCGTCAGCGGAAATAACGGGTCGAAGTATAGTGGTAGCAGATGGTGGCTCAGAAGGTGCTCTGACGTTATCTGCTCCATCTTCACTGTCTTCTCCATTACCATTGTGGAGTTCCGATTGTGTCTCTACGTGTTCATCACTTGCATCGTCCATCACACCTTCAGATTCACTTTCTCTCTTCTGAAAATTTTCTTTCGCAAATCTTAACGTAGTTGCAACGAGCAAATCTTCCAATTCCTTGCTCGGCTTCGTAAATTCGTTTCTTTTCAAGGTAAAGATGTCATCCTCATCATCGGGTCCTATTTGCTCGCCTTCCCGAGGAACATCGGCGGATTCAATAGGCCATGCTGTCCAATTTCTTGGAGGCTTGAACCCATTCGCCTCACCATACTCATCATCATCATCATCATCGTTATTTTCCTTGCTCCTGACATCAAACTCCGCTGCTCGTCGTTTTAAAGCAAAGGCATTATACAAGTGCACAGCCAAATCTCTGTTTCTCAGCTCGTCGAGCGAAGTCGCCAAATCACGCTCTTCTTCTGTTAAATGCTGCCATGTTCTCGGTGGGCCTTCCCATCGATTTGCGCGTGGAGGCGAGGGGCTTGTATATGTAGAATCCGATGGTGAAGACATGGTTGAAGTCATGCTATCGTTACTTTGAACTTATTTGATATCAAAATATTTTGCCGGCCGCGAATTCGCTCACCGCCTAATATTAGTCTAACCGTATCCGTACTATCAAGGGCAAAGACACTTTGGACTATCGTTGCACTTTAATGATTTACGTAGAAAAATTGCCCATATGTCATGGCTTAATTACTACAAATATCTAAACAGAAAGGGGTAGTGATAGCAGATCATCATTGATGACATGGCCTGGCAGTGCTAGCTTCCTCAGCAACCAGTCCTTACATCTTTCTGGTACAGCAAATTCAGTTCACCTAAGATTTAGCCCAGCCTTATAAGGATGCAGTATGGCTTTATTGCCCTAGATATGCTAATTAGTGACGAAGCTATACTCGCACATGAAATGGGTGCTATAAAATTATATCTCCAAATGCCTCGTTTACGTCTTGATACTCAGAATTACTTCACTGGATTAAACTCCCCGTGTACGAAAGCCGGTTAAATCACCCTCATGGCCGAAGGAACCGGAATCTGAGACTAGGTAACCATATCAGCTGCACTATTCAAAGAATCCGTCCCCGGTCTGCCGTTCTCCGAGGAATTTCCTCAATATCTTCCAACACCAAAAGATCTCTTATGGGAAGACCCTAACCCTTTTTCCAGAAGGACAAAATATCAAACAAATCATGTTCACATCATCGAAGAAACCACTTCGCCGTCTGCGACACCCTCTGTCCACCAGCACCATGGAACCATACTTTATAATTTCATCCCACCCAACCGGCTGCGAAACCACAGTGCGCTTCAGATTCTTTTCAATATGTCCGGTTCGGCTATTGGAAGAGGGGAACTGACGCCCGACATCAGCAACCTCATGCGAAGAACCTGAAGAGCAAGAAGCCGCGCGACAGTGCAGAAAGAGCGAAAGCAGTAGATGTGGTACATAAACACCAAATCAGTATACACAGAGAGAAAGAGAAGAGACGAGACAGCGATGCGAGAAGAAAGGTAAAGGAGCAGAAAAGAGAGATTCAAGTGAAGGAGAAGAAGCTGAAGGATGCAACAAAATCACTAGAGAATGCTGAAGTGGAGAGGAAAGAGTGCGCAAGAGCAGTTGGAATTACTAAAACCAGGTCAACGCTATTATGGATTCAACACAAATTTGCAAGCATACTGCCAAAATCGTGGGGCATGGATTCCTATAATATTTCAGGTAAACGAAATACATAGTGATAGAAGGATTCTGGCCTCAACAGGATAGCACCAAAATCAATTCAACAGAAAACAAATCATATGTAGACCATGGTAGTGTAATGGTATGTAATAGTCAAATCTTTTCACATTCATATTGATATTATATCTGTCGAATCTCTTTGCCTTTCATTTCTGGTCTTTCCACTTCCCATTCATCTCTCAGGACTGCATAAAGTAGATCGGCGACGACTAGGACGCTCCAGCCTAGACTCCAGACAAGAGTGATTGCATAGAAGAAATTTGCGTTGCCACTCCCGGCGTATATCCATAGGTAGTAGAAAGCCGGTCCTAACAAAGTGGCATATAGTACTGTGGATGACGCCAAGAACGTGTATCGCATCAACGGGAAAAGGTGGCTGTAGACTGGCAGCATTCCCAGAAACAGAGAGGTATCAGAAATCGATGGGTAGGGTTTGAAGATTGCGAATATTCCGAGGAGTATGGTGAGTACAAAGAGAGGTTGACGTCTCACACGGATGGTCAAGCCACCAACATATGAGGAAAGGTGCAGCCAAAATACACCAAGGAAGAATGATCGGAATGAGTCAAACATTTCTATGAAGAAATACCACCAGAGTCCAACATTTGGGGTAAGATCTGGAAGAAGAAGTTGGATGCCGTATGTCGAAGATAGGAACTCCCATGAACCGGTGATCAAGGACGATATCTGCAAAAGTGCATACAAAAAACCGCCAAGGGCCAAAGCACTCACTGCAACGAATATTGGCAAAGAATCTTGGCGCTTATTTGGACGCTGCCTATCATAGCATAGTAAGGCTAGAGGCGGAAATAAGAGTATCGGATACATGGAAAGGTAGGATCCAAATGCTAGGGCGGACATCGATGTGAAGGATGCGCCGGTCAAGGCTTTGGAGATGGCATTGAGAATCGCGCAGGTTGTAAAGACACTGGTCGGACGGCCAATACATGTGGCTATAGTGAAAGGATTAAACAGGAACCTGAGAGATGCGGTTAGAGAACAATGGTGATTATGCGCAAAGAATATACTTACGCGGCAGCAATTGCGAAACTGGACCATCGTTTATCCTTCCTTGGAGATTTAAAAAGCCTCGAGTTTCCTGCTTCTCCACAGTCTGCGATCTTCATAAGGGCATCTGCGCTCAAGAGGTCCACCAAAATGTATAGAAGGTATGTAAAGGAGGGGTATGTCGAGGAGCTCGGAAGGAGTGAGAAGAGAGGTAAGAATAATGGAGCCTGGTGATAAACTCCACCATCGTAGGGAGATACATTGTGGTTGTAAAGGAAGAGACCCTCTTGTACTATAGCAGATTAGACATTGGTAAACGCGCTCCGCCACTAGTACTCACATCTCTTGAAGCTTGTCACTGGGGTAGATATCTCGACACGCGCTGTTAACAAGTCTGGCAAGCCCGGAAAGGAAACGAAGAGTAATAATCGAATCGCCGCGGCGGCACCGAAAAGGGCAGCTTTCCTCCTGTCAATGCTCATATCTTCACAAACTTGATGATGTCGAGCGAATGAATGAAGCTCTAATGTTCTCTACCCCATGAATATGTCTATTTCTCGACCATTCAAGGGTCGGTCGTCGCTGTATCTGTCCTCCTAGCACTTTTAGAATATGCCGGTCCGTGCCGGGCGGTGAGCCATTCGACCAATGATGGAGCTGCTCGATAAATGATTAACTTTAGCGGCGCAGAGCTTTGAAGGATAGAAAAAAAAAGTTTCCTGGGAACTTTTTTTTATCAGTAAGTCGGAGACCCCACGATATCAAAGAAGTGCCACTCCACAAACAACAATCACAATGGGAAGAATAAAGAAGAAAGGAACGTCTGGTCAGGCCAAGAATTTCATCACTAGAACCCAGGCAGTGAGGAAGCTACAAATATCGTAAGTACAATTTTTGATGATGCTCCAATACGCAGCAACTCCTCAATAATCACTGCACAAGGCGTTTATTTGCTTTCACCTTTCTTTATACTGATTATTATATGCTACAGTCTACCTGATTTCCGAAAACTGTGTATATGGAAAGGAATCTACCCTCGAGAACCGCGAAATAAGAAGAAGGCCTCGAAATCTTCTACCCAGTCGACCACTTTCTACTATACCAAAGACATTCAATGGCTCCTGCACGAGAAGGTTCTCGAGGCTTTCCGCGAGCAAAAAGCCCTCGAGAAGAAGATTTCAAAAGCATTGGGAAGAGGAGATGCGCATGACGCAGCAAGACTCGAGCGCAATGCTTCGAGACCCGAGAAGACTGGAAAAACGAAGTACAACCTCGACCACATCATTCGAGAGAGGTACCCTACATTCATTGATGCGCTGCGAGATCTTGACGACTGTCTTTCTATGCTTTTCTTGTTCGCAAATCTTCCTTCAACATCGACTGTTCCAGCGAAGATGATTGCTCGATGCGAAAAGTTGTGTTTGGAGTTCGAGCATTATTTAATCGTTTCAAACAGCTTGCGAAAGTCGTTTTTGTCCATCAAAGGCATCTACTACCAGGCTACCATCCAGGGCCAAGACATTCTCTGGCTTGTCCCTTACAGATTCAATCAACGAGTCACTAAGGATGTGGACTTCCGGATTATGGGTACCTTTGTCGAGTTTTATCAGACCTTACTAGGCTTTGTCAATTTCCGTCTGTATACTTCCATTGGTTTGGTATACCCACCCAAATTTGACAAGGCTAGAGATGATCAAGATGCTGGACTGGGGGCTTTTTTGTTGGAAGGAAACGGAGTCGGTGCGATTGAGCAATCCAAACCCATAACCAGTGGGGAAGCTACAAAACCGGACCCAAAGCTCCAGGCAGCGATTGACAAACTGATGCTTCAATTGAATGCACCTGAGAAGGAGGTGGAGGAAGCGCGAAAGGTCGGTACGACCGCTGACGATGAAGATGATGAGGAACAAGGAACCGATACCATTGACAAATTTGAGCCAGTCGCACCTGGAGGAGATATACTCATGCAGCCATCGTACTCCGCCACAGATCCGTCAACGCTGTTCTCAAAATTCACATTTTTCCTTTCAAGGGAAACTCCTCGGCAGCCTCTTGAATTCATTCTTCGTGCTTTTGGCTGCAAGCGTATTGGCTGGGATTCTGTGTTAGGCGACGGTGCTTTTACTCACAATGAGTTGGACCCTTCCATCACCCATCAAATTGTTGATCGTCCACCAGTTCAAGTCCAGCCCGAAGACGAGGAAATGGAAGGAGCGGAGGACAACCAAACAGTACAGCGCTTGAAGCCCGGTGCCCGAGTTCCAGGTCGCATATATGTCCAGCCGCAATGGGTGTGGGATTGCATCAATGACGAGGAGCTCAAGAGACCAGACTTGTACGCGCCCGGTGCTCAACTACCTCCTCATCTCAGTCCATTCGTCAAGAAGGTTCGTGGCCAATACGACCCATCGGCTCCTCTTGAAAATCAAGAAAGAGAGGGCGAAGAATTAGAAATAGATAGTAACGTGGAGAGTGAACCAGATGTCTCCGACGATGAAATGGCTGTCAAAGAGCCAAAGCAGTTGGCAGTCATGGATGTTGATGAGACTGCTGCTGGTATGGACGTGGCTGGGTCCGACGATGATTCCGATGACGCTTCTGAGCAAGATCGCAATTCATTTGGTGGCTTCTCAGACGCAGAAGAGGATGAGGATGAGGATGAGGGAGAATCCGCTGCTCTTCAACGCCAACGCGAGCTCGAGGCTGAGTTGTCAGGAGTGGCTTTGCAAGAAAAAGAAGTCGATCCTAAGGCCAAGGCGAAAGCTGATGCAAAGAAGAAGGCGGCCAAGAAGGCAAAGGATGAGGACGAGGAACTGGAGCGAGCGAAGATGATGATGAGTAGGAAGAAGAGGAAGATTTTGGAGAAAATGGTATACAGTAACAAGAAGAAGGATGCTGAAGCTGAAGCCCTACGAGCAAAGAGAAGAAAGCTCGAGAAGTCTAGGAAAGCTACTCCTGGAGAGTGAGAGAGAAAGACGTTGGCTAATGTAGTTGAGGAAAAGTACGGCGTTTATGGTTGGGAGACTTTGGGAGTCTTTGTACCTAGATCATCGGCGTTACAATGAGTACTTTGCTCAACTGTGTATCTATGAGGAGTGGAAGGGCGGTAAATGTTCATAAATCCTAGATGATGCGTCGAATGAGTACCTTTTGAATTAAACGTCAAGTGATTCTGATGAAAACGATTCAATTTGAAATTGTACTGCAACGTAACCTTAGCACCTTATTATTCGATTTAGTGTTGCACTTTTCTTAATCTTGGCTATTTTGATGCGTATATTATTATGCATGTACCCTTTGTATTGGTGTTCAAGTGCGTTTAGCGATGTCATTTGGCACGGTCGCAAGTCCTGCCGCTGCTAGAATAATGTCAAACACCCTTGCTGATCGACAAAACACTGAGCATATTAATCATGCAATTTCAACTACTTTTACTAGTCTGCGACTAAGTCCTTTCTTCTGGGGATACTTCACAATGGAGCAACACAGGCTTTGAGTAACTTGGATGGTGATGCAGGCAAAGGCTCGTAGGAGCGAAAACGATGACATCCCACGCGCATAACGGTACGATCAGGGACAGCACCAGTGCTTCTCCTACCGAGCACCGACCTACTTCGAGCACCTTTTCCGCTTCAAATACACGATATAGCATTGGCAGCAATGAGACTGGTGAATCGAGCACCGCCACGAGTAATCCAAATAGCTTCGCGACGAGCACCTTAAATGAAGGGGACGATAATCGGCAGGGAGACCTGGGTACCAGCACGAACGATGGAGCCAAAAAGGATGGCAGGACTATCCATAAACCGCATAACAAAGGCAAAGGTGGTGGAGGATTCTTATTATCAGCTTCCATATTCCACCGAAACTCGGAGAGTCCACCGTCAGGCGAACGACCCTCACGCACTCGCAGTTTAATCCATGACTTCAAAGGCAAGTCGGGCGACAAGAAGAACACCAAGCGGCTTTCTAGCAGTGGAACCAGCGCGGGAAGCCCTCTAGCATCAAATGTGGTCAGCACGCCGATATCAGAGGGAGCAGAGAGCGAGGTTGCTGGCGACACAAATGCGCCACGAGGTGCCGAACACACAGATGTCGCACATGTCTCAGAGCAGTCAGATCGTAACTCTGGGCTTGATGTCGACTCAGCGCAGATTGTCAACCTAGCACTGAATCTCAGTGAAAGTAGAAGAATTGCGTCAAGGCGCAATATATCTACACCTTTACCTTCAACAGGTCCTGCACTTGGTGAGGGGTTCCCAGGGGGGAGTTTACGTCAGCACCTACAACAGCAGAAAAGAACTTCAAGGAACATATCGCCCAAGCCAGACCGAACTGATAGGGCCCTATCAAATACCCCTCGGGTATCATCCGGATTGAGAATCAACCCATTGCCAGGAAACCTCGACACTCCTGAGTCTATTTACCAATATCACTTTTCATCATCCACGTTGGCGCGGGCGGAGAAAGCCAAGAAAGCAATTGAGTTGATGGCCCAATACCGCCGCTTACTACAGT
Source organism: Clarireedia paspali (assembly GCA_026225955.1). Lineage (NCBI taxonomy): Eukaryota > Fungi > Ascomycota > Leotiomycetes > Helotiales > Rutstroemiaceae > Clarireedia > Clarireedia paspali. The sequence goes on along the minus strand of JANGZZ010000233.1, from coordinate 20,323 downwards.
ACATTCCTCCTCTAAAAGTCGGTACTTCTGAAAAGGGTCAAAATATCAGCACTGGTGGACCGGTCGCTAGCTCAACGACATCAGCGCAGCCTACGTCTTCTCCTAACCAACCTCAACGTGTATTTGGGCGACAATACAACCCCCTGCAATATATACGCAACAGAAAGGTCCGCGCTCGAGCTCGCATTCAGATAGACGGCGAGGCACAAGGTTTTGGGAACGTACACAAAGTTTCATGGTGGGTGGACGAGGTCTCAAAGGCAGCTCTCCATGACAATTTCATTAACGGACATCACGTGGCTTTACCACCTTTCTCTAAAGCTATAGAGGATGAATCCGTGATACATACATCACCACAATCCGCCGGGCCAAAAAGCCAGGCTGCGCCCAAGGTAGTACGGCCAAGGATCGACTGGGCCATAAATCCTGCAGACATGCTTGCAGATATATACTGGCTAGAGCAGGATGACAATAAATCATTGATTGAGGACCGCAGCGGAGGGCCAATATTTCCTCCGATGCCTCGTGCCCTTGATAACTCAGATATTCGAAACTCCCCAGTGCGGTCTCATGGTAAGAAGGGCAATGCGGCCTTCGATTTGCGTATAGATACAAAGTTGCCTGACTTTAGGCCTTTTAAGCATGAGCTTGAGAAACAACCAGACAGTGCGGTTTTCAAACGAAAGCATAAATTTCATGAGGCATCTAATAACCAACATGGCAACGGCACTCCAACTCGTGAAAAGCATCGCTTCCTGCGGTCGAGAAGTAGGTCCAGTTCTGAATCTTCGGATAGTGAACACATAGGACGATTCTCCAGGCGAAGGCGCAGTGGGACAATGGACAGCCAAGCTCATGGAAGAGATATACTTGAAAAGCAGATGCTGGAAATAATGGCCAAGGAGTCTGGAAATGCCAGCTTCATGACACCTGACAAGCTTGACAAGCTTGACAAGCAAAATACTATCACATCAACCGAGGCATCGCTTCCAAATAGTGCCGAGAAATCAGATTCCAGTATAAGTTTGCGTCGAAAGGTTCACTCGAGGGATGTCAGTAGAGAGTCACCAACCAAGAAAACGATTGGGTTTCCGTCTATGCCATCTGGACGGCCAAGCTTGGATGTTCCTGGTATCAGTCCCCGCAATTCCTTAGAAGGCTTGGACTCAACCGCACCAAATTCACCTCAAACAAAGGCATCCAAGCTGGTCAATTCATTTGTTCCTAGCATCAGCTTAGATTTATCGTCTCCCAAAAGCCGCAAGTCTTCACCAACTAGAAAACGACCCTTATCCAGAGTCAGATCAAAAATAAGTCATTTCCGGGACCACAGTCGGGAGCCTAGTGATGAGCGTGATCAGCCTGATACATCTCGTTTATCGATCGATTCAATTGACTCGAGATTATCGCAAACCCTCGATACACCGAACGGCCGCAATAGATCTACAAGTCCTACAAAGAAGCTTTTGAGTAGGAATACAGACGAGAGTGCTAAATCTCTGAAAAAGCAAGCCAGTTTGCGGAGGGGTAAAGGAGAGGAGTCGGGCATTAGAGGGCTATTTAAAGGCAGTCGAGGTCCTGTTGCAAGAGTTAGTGACTTCCTTTGGAAAAGGGATGGAAACAATTCTGGGCCATCAACAGATGAATCAGATACAGATGATTACCGCCAGCCGACACGCAAAAATGAAAAGAAGCCACCTCTCGATAGACAAGATACGGAAGCCATCGATGCAGAAATATCATCGAATAAGGCTATCCCGACTTATATCAATAATATGCCTAGCTTCAAATCACCTTTTGAGAATCGCGGGCGGTCTACAAAAGCCAGAAAACCAGAAGGCGTCCCAGACAGTGAAGCTTCGGAACCTGAGTATTCTTCCAAGGCACATTTGGCGGCTCCTAGGATCGACATTCATAAGGCCTCTCCAGCATCTTCTCCAGATTTGGAGCCAGCTGGACGGCGCATTTCGGACATTTCTGATGTCTCCACAAGGAGAGGTAGTTATACCCGTGGTGTACGCAGCGCAGATGCTCGTATCAATGCCATACTTGGCTATCCTGGTCAGAGACGCGATGCTCTACCTGTTACTGGGCTGTCAATTCTTGAGGCAAATCAGAACAAGCGTCCTTCACTGGATGACAAACGCCAATGGAGTATATCCGACAGTGGCGTATCCGTTCAGCGCGGGCCTATGACAAAGCGCGAAATTGCACGCATTAGAGCACTCCTTCTCAGTTCAGGCATCAAAGCCAACGAAATTGCCCGTCGCGCCGTCGAACCCAAAGATCTCCGCGACGCCGAGGAGAAATGCTACGAAGGTATTGCCTCATTCACCGACGGGCCTCTCATGCCAGTTCCGAAGTCTCAACAACATATGCTAGCGGCGAGGATTCTCCAAAATGACGTGCAGCTTTCTTCTCGCTTGTGGCAGCAATCAGCCGATAATTTCTCTATGACAACGATCCAGAATCTCTTGAATGATATGGGTGAGTTGCAGAGTCGTCTCGTGGAAAATCTTACGCCGATGACTAGGAGAATTGCGGATGATGCCGATGAGGTCTCGAAGGATTTGGTCACCAGTCACATTTTGCAGGTCAATAAGTTGATGGATAGTATGGATAAGATGATGAGGAGACGTAGGAGGAGGTTCAGGTGGGTGCGGAGGGGCGGCTGGGTTATAGTCGAGTGGGCTTTGGTTGGTGTTATGTGGTATGTTTGGTTTATGGTCGTGCTGGCGAGAGTCATTATGGGCATTGGGAGAGGCGCTGTGGGTGCTGTACGATGGCTATTTTGGTTGTAATGGAAGCAAGGGAGAGGCGCAAAAGGTTACTTATTACTTAATTCGTGCTCGACGGACTTTGATAGAGCGAGCACTTTCCTTTGTATAGGGGTTAGAAAGTATTATCTTTATTTTTATTTTTTTGATACCCGATAGTTAGTCTAATGCAATATTCTTCGAGCAGCTGCGATGGCTTAGTTGTTATCTCTGCATGCTTAAGATCATGGTCCGGTTTTTTTTTTCAATCTATCATGACGCGTCTTATGTACGCTCTCTTCGCTCGTTATGAGTTACAGTAGAGTCAGGTCCTGCTTCGCTACAACTTCAGATGACCTTAGTCGTAGCAACACACACCTGGTTAGTTCCCAGTTGCTCGATGAATGGTTCATATGCAAGGTCAAATCACAATCATGTAATATACTCACATACTTCTATTTGCATTCAGGACACACAATTTTATATGGGATAATATTTTTATTTTTGTAATTTTCTATATATATAGCAGGACTCCAAGTATCCCGTTTTTACTTACCTTGTACCCTCCTTTCCCTATCTCATCCTTTGCCCATCCCCTATCGTAGTGCTAATACAATATAACACTCCAGAAATAAAAATAAACTTACCTCGCTCCCTACCACCTATCCTTCACCTTTCCACCTACAACAACCCGCCTAATCCCATCCTCCCAATCATTCATCCACCGCGCATGTGCTGCCATCCTGTGAAAAATCTCCTCTTGCGACAACTTCCCCTCTCCAACAACTTTCCCCTCCCCTTTCTTCCTCCTCTCCATTATGCAGTTATTGCATGAATAAGCTTCATACTGGGGTTTGATTAGAAGTCTGGGACAGGGGGTGTGGTGAGTAAAAAGAGATGTTGAGGAGGTAAGAGAAGAAGAAGGAGTGTATTTACGGGAAGAGTAGGGAGGAAAAGGGATAGAGGTCGTTGGAGGGAAGGAATGGCCGGAGTTGCAGGAAGTGGAGTGTGTGATGGGGGTGTGGAAGTAGTGGCCGCAGGAGTGGTAGAAGATGGTTTTGCGGTGGCAGGTGTGGGGACGGTTGGGCTTTTTGGTTTTGGTGGAGGTGGGAGTGGGGGCGGATTTGGGAATCTTGCTTGGAGAGGTGGTTGGCCTGGCAGGGGTGGTTGACTGGGCCATTTCCCTTTGGAGAGGGGTCATTTGCTGTTATTGGGGGTGGGAGGTTAGTGATTTTTGGGATTGGGATTAGAGATGGAGTTCAAGCCGGGTGTTTGAACTGCAGATGCTTAGGAGAAGAAGGGAAGGGGGAAAGAGATGGATGGGATCTTTTTCATTCCGGAGGAGGAGATGTTGTTCGGAGAGGGAAATGGGGTGGAACAAATGTTTTTGCTTTTTGAAATTAATGCAAAGAGATGAGGATTGAACAGTCGAGTTGGTTTCGTTGTTGGGTCATGTCAGATAAAGGAATTGTTTGCTTTATGGTAGGCAAAGAGTGGTTTGAAGGCAGAGTGAAAGAAATAGGCGGTTTAATGGATTGATACTCCGACAAAGGAAATAATTAAGCGGTAGTCCACTAGTAACATTCACCCGAACGTCAGTAGTAAGTACCATTAGAGAAAATTTCCATGCTATAGCGCAAGTTAAACCTTAGATTAACGAGGCAAGGGGAATATCCGCATCCAACGCCAACATCGTTGAGGAAGGACAACGCCCATTTTCACTGGACTTGCACATTTCCCCCTTCACTCAAATGATATGAAATGGAAGTATGGCAGCTCAGCCGAGCACCCGATGCTATCCATCTTGCCTTTACCAATAAATGACTAAAATTAGATCGATATTCAGTCAGGATGTATTTTGACCGCTTGGTTGACAATTTCAAGAATCCAAAGTTCCAGCTTTTCAACCTGCTGGGCTATCGATACCCACCTAAATCGATTGAATATATGTTCTACCAACTATATGCTGTATCTGAGTACTTTGCTGAATCACTTATGATATGGTGGCCTTCATTGTCTTAATTAAATTATATTATGGCATTAATTGTTTGTGGATTACTGACTAGAACTGGAATTTTTTTATCGAATAGGAGTATGGAGAAAACGAAAATAGCAAACAGTATACATACCCATTCGCGTCAAACAGTAAGAAAGTTGATAAGTAAGAAATAGCAGCAAAAAGAGCAATTGAAAAATCAAGACGATTAAAAGGAGCAGAAATAGAGCCAAACAAAAGAAAAATCATTCTCTTACCTCGTCTATTCCGTATAAACTATCACCACATACTCCCTCCCATCAGCCGAAGTATACGGCCGCAACTCCTCCGTAAAAAGCTTCCACATAGTCCTACTCCTCGCCGACTTATCTCTCGCCAACATATACTCCCTTCCATCCCTCGATACATAAGGACCCTCCAACTCGTCCAACCAAACCGACCAAGTTTTTGTCCTCTCCTCCCTTACATGATCATCGCTTACCGAATCAATCCCCGACTGATAACCTGCTCGTAAGCATACTCGACCTCTGATTCCTCTCTCTGCTCTCACTCAGACGCACCGCGCCTCTCAAAACGCTCTCTCAGCCGCTCTTTCATCAGCCGCAAATCTTCCGCGCCAGCTTGCAACTTTTCGTTGCGCTGGGCACGCTGCCACCGCATCTGAGTGCGGAAATCAATCGCGGCTTCGATTTCACGGTGGAATTGCACCTGGTCGGTTTTGATTTCGTCGAGGTCTTCTTCCATGGCGGCGATTTTGCGCTCCAGGATTGCGATTTTGGAATCCGTAGTGGGGCAGTCCTGGTATTCGCTTTCCATTTCTTCGGATACCCGGCTGTGGATGTGGTTCTCTGGGAAAACGGAGTGTTGTTCGTAGGAATTTGGTGATGAATATGAGGAGGATGCAGCACGCTGGTGGACATCCTCGTAGTAGAAACCAGAATGATTGGCTTTCTCCTCACGAGCCATTTTCGAGTAGGTTTGAGCTCCCAATGTTTGTTCATTTCTCATTGGTTTCTTACCTTCATATGTCCACTTCGCAGACTCATATCTTTGCTCGTGTGGCTCCGATCTTTGTGCCTGTTTCTTGGCGAATACTTTAGATTTCCAAGATTCGATTTTAGCTTCTTCTACTGCTTCAGCTGCTGCGCGCTTTCTGTTTTGTCGCTCCCACTGTTCAGGAGAGATCCAAGCATCGTTAAAGGATGGTGGAAGTTTCACTGACATGATGGCTTGGGTTTGGCAGGCACGTGGGTGTATCGTTCTTTCTGTTTTCGTGATTTTATGTTGATTGGGATTCTTATGGCCGTTGAAAGTCAGTGGAAACGTGAGCTTAAGAACTGAGAATCCAAGATTGTTCTCCTTTCCATGTCTGAAGTTATTTCCCTTGTTGAGGCTCGGCTTGTCTGAACAACATAAGTGACATGAATTGTATCATCGGACGTCTTTGTGCCAATAAAGGCAGTAGGGAGACAACAGATAACAAAGCAAATAAAAGAAAATTGGCCTCTCAGAATGGTTGACAGGAACACTGAGTACCATTCCATGCCTAGTCTAGTTGCGATTTAACGCGCACTGCCCTTTGAAGGCCAATAAGTCTGAAGAATGGAGTTGTAAATATGCAATTAACTGAACGGATTGTTCATTATCTAAGATAAAAATAGCATGAACCCATTAATGTTACAGAATCAAACACCAAACCGTATATTCATAATCCCAACCATACCAATCATGACCATGATCCTTATTTAACCCACTAGACTCTTCCAGCGCCAACACTCACACTGTTCACATTTCCGCTCTTTCTCCTCAGTTTCCCCTCCGCCTTTTCCCTAAATCCACTGCTGGTATACTCCCTCATACCTTGCTCTTTAATCATCCTATTCTTCTCCAAATCGCGTTGATCGCCAAACCCTCCCGCAATCGCCGAGTTAACGGTTCCCCTCAATGCCTCACCCGCTCCATGAATTCCTTTCGCTGCAGCTAAAAGATTATCCCGTTTACCTCCCGGTCGTGAGAAATTAACAGACGAGGAGCCGGGACTGGGAGGAGCTTGCTGTTGTGCATTAATCGGCATGCGTGGTGGCTGAAACGTATCTTGGTGCGAGGTAGTTTGCTGAAGATTTGCCAAATTGGGATTTGGGTTAGGATTTGAATTGGGTGAATTGAGAGTAGCTACATTTGGTTTCTGATAAACGGGTGAGTTCAGATCCGCATGGTCTAAATTGAGTGGCGGGATAGGATTTGAGTTTCGAAGTGGTGATCTCTCGGGGATGACTCGGCCACCGCTAGTACTGTTTCTGCGAACCTCTGGTTCTGGTCTCTCTTGGGGAGGTAGAGGTGTCTGTGTGTTCTGTGGATAACTCTCAATTGCCGGTGGAGGGGGTCGTTCATTTGCTGGGTAAGTAGTTTGGGATGCGGGTGGAGGATCTGTATGTGGATCATACGGATGAGAATGTGTATGGATTGTGCCGTCGCTATTGACCGTTGTCACAGCTGGTATCATGTCAGTGTGCACTTTCTTACTCAATCAAATAGACGAAGGACATACTCGTGGTTGTAGTGGTGGTGGTGGTAGTGGTAACTCCAGAGTTTGCGGTATTGTGACTAATGTGATTATTGTGTCCGTTGATTCGAGTATCAGCACTTGACATATTGCTGCTTCTGAATGAATCATTGTTGCTGTTGTGGGACAAAATAGCATTACTATCTCCTGGAGTAGACGATGGAGAAGGCGGTGCCAGTGCCAGTGCTGGAGCTGGATTCATTGGTGCAGCTATTGGAGTCTGAGGGGTTGGAGCTGGCCTCGGCGTCTCCATACGAGACTTGTCCCTGTGTTTGAATAGACCCATTCTTGTGATTAAAAATTGGCCGTTGCAAAAATGGTATGTTTTTGATTTTATGGGAGAGGGGCACGAATTTGTCTTATCACAAGTTCCGAACATCATCTACGAGCGCAAAGTTCGAACTTGCCTTGGATTCTGACGTAATAAGGATCCTCCAAAGCAGGATCTCGACGTCGATCACTAACTATTTAAGGAGAAATTGCGGGGATAACGCCAGATTTTAATGCGCGAGATGTGGCTGAAGCTGACAAGTGGGACTACGACGCCACATAACGTGGAGTGGTGTGGGGACGAAATCAACCTCTTTCTACATCGCTGTAGTTACATATATGTAATACTAAGTTAAACGAAAAGAGAATATATAGTAATATTTCTACTCCCCTGGTAGTCTTACCTATATCTATCCACAATCTCAATTGCTTTATCATGGCTAGCACTCTGCCACTTCCTCTACCTGGTATCCGGCATGGAGAGCGCTTGGCAATTTCCATACTCGACGAACGGGCACAACTGCATCCTCAAAGTCCTTGGGTCTCAATGCCAATAGATGACAGGGACATTTCCAAGGGATACAAAGATATTACTTACAGCCAGTTTGCGAACGCCGTCAATCACGCTGCGCATTGGTTGGTTCAACATCTTCCTCCGTCAACGGAGCCTTTCCAATCCTTTGCCTATGTTGGGCCTAAAGACCTGCGATACCCTATCTTGGCTATGGCTGCGGGTAAAGTGAACAAGGTGGTGGGTCATATTTCTCTTACACTGTTCAAGACACTATCATATGTTATTTGTTCCATACCTGAAGGATTCTATGCTAAAAGCTGTACTCACTCTGCCATATGTGGAAACAGATGATTCTGCCTTCACCAATGATGACAGCAGACGCACAACTTCATATTTTGAATAAGAAAGAGTGCAACCTTTATGTGAGACCGGAGAGTATGGGAAGTACTGTCGATCATGTTGTCCAACGCCGTGAAGGCTTGCAGATAGTTGTTGCACCAGCAGTGGAAGATTTGCTACAGGACAAACTCGCGGAACAAGTTAACTACCAAAAGTCGTGGGAAGAGGCGAGGGACGACCCATGGTTAACTTTCCATACTTCAGGAACTACAGGTATGCCATGACTCTTATTTTAGAAGAGTGATTTCTGAATAAGCTCTCTCTCTAGGATACCCGAAGCCTATCACATATACGCATAGAATGATGGCAATTTTGGATGTAGCTGCAAAATTGACAGGCGAGGATGAGTCACATCTTCATCATTATACTTCCAAGAGATGGTACACCCCTTTACCAATGATACACGTAAGTCGCTAAGGCCATGTTTCTCGAGCGTCCAATTATCAGCAATACAGCTCACATTTATTTGTAGTTTGTAGGAATGCTGATGGTCCTATCTATGAGTATTTTTGTGCACACTGTTGTTGTCTTAGGACCACCAGGTCCCCCATCACCGGAGACACTTATCGACATTTTGAAATTTGGTCGCGTGGACGGTGCTCTGCTTGTGCCCTCTGTTATTGATACTCTATGTAGAGATCCCTCTGGACTAGCCGCATTGAAAACCCTTCGGTACATACATTATGCTGGTGCTCCTCTAGGTGTCAATAGCGGAAAGAAGCTAGCCTCACACGTAAGACTTATTCCTTCCATTGGCAGCACCGAAGTGGGTGGATACTTCCTGAAGCTTCGACATGATACGGAAGATTGGGACTATGTTGAGTTCAACAAAAATGCCGGTGCCGAGTTTGAGCCACGACCCGGCAATTTACATGAGCTGGTATTCGTCCGTAAGGCTGAGTGTGCACCAATGCAGCAGATATTCTTCTTGTACCCAGACCGCGACCGCTTTGAGACGAATGATCTATGGATTGAGCATCCCACTCGCAAAGGATTATGGAAGATTGTTGGCCGAACCGATGACTATATTCCATTGTCCCATGGAGATGGCTTGTATGCCTCAACTGTAGAACGAGAAATCGAAGGTCATGACCTCGTCCAAGCAGCTTTGGTTGGTGGTCATGGTAAGCCGAAGCCTATGCTATTAATTGAGATAGTACCGGGGAAGCATCATGAAGGACTTCGTGAAGAATTCATGCAAAGCTTGCTGCCGTATTTGGAAAAAGCCAATGCTCAATGCCATGAATCTGTGAAGATTTCCCCCGAGTTAGTCTTACTGGCGCAGCCGGAGAAGCCGTTTGTAAGGACATTAAAGGGGAGCGTGGCAAGACTGCCAAGTTTGAGCCTTTATGAGCAAGAGATCGAGACCATTTACCGAAGTATTCTATGAGAGCTCGGAAACATATCAAGGTTCTCCAGGGGGGTTCGAATAGTGGTTCATTACGTCTCCTCATATCAGGATTGTTAGTTCTTTTCCTTTGGAACAGAAAGGCATATCAGAAATAGGCTTCAGTACATTGTAATTGTCAATCATTAACATTTCTGCAATCTAGATGATTCTTCCAAGGCAAAACTCGTTAACATATAATGATACTCATAATAAATGCTTTATCCTGTTGACCTAATAGTCTACAGAAATACCACTAAGACTGCAAAATACGTGTTAATCAATTAAATAGTTATCAGATATATATCGATATGATACAACACTCACGTAGCTGCAGCCCCAAGGTCTTCTAAGCTTTTATAAGTGTAACAATTTATACCAGCAACATGAACCAAACCGCAAACACAGAAATTATTTCCAATATCGTATTCCTCGACTGCATTGCTTCTTAACAGCGGTACAAGTAGCATAATTTCGCCCAAAAAACCATAATACCACGATCAAAAGCTTGAATCCCCTTGTCCAAGACTCCAAGCTTGGTCTTGAGAGCTCAAAGAATGATGCTGTTTCAGTGGAGCCATGAAACTTATCCCATAGGGATAACTATCGAACCATAGTAACCTCATTATAGCTATGTGCCGAGCGGACAAGGCCTCGATGTGTAATAATTGGATGTTCATAGAGTTAAAAAAATAAAGTAAAAAAATAAAGTAAAAAAATACATACAACAGTGGGGATTCGCTGGTGGTCACCCACCCAACTACTAATCCACCGATTCAAGGCTTGTAGATGGCAGAGCGGACGGGATGCCTAACTTATCTTGATCTATGGTCGTATGTGGCAGGTTGTGGTTTATTTGATATTATATAGCATAATCAAGAGTAGGTAGCTTGTTAGAAGTTGAGAATCCTGCAAGTTCTCTACGGTCCAATTAATCAAACAAACCCGTGACAGTACGTAGACTACGTACTGTCACGGGTTTGTTTGATTAATTGGACCGAAGAAGACACCTCACAGAGCGAGAAGCGGATTTTACTAGCGCAATTTCTAATTCAAGATTAAGTAGGCCGTCCGTAGCGGCGTCGCTGAAATGGAGGCTAACGGGGCTACGCAACCGCAAGAGGCATTGAGATAGGCATCATGTCGTGCAAGAAGAAAGCCGAGCAATGATATGACAGAGGAAGACAGCGGAAGAAGTCAGCTGCTCGTTTGTGCTCAAGCTACTATGTGTTAATCACGAAAGACTTATACGAGCAGGGGCTTGGGATACCAGGGGTATTCAAAGAGTTTGTCACGGAGATCGCTAAAACAGAGCGGGGTCGCCAAGACAGCAACAGGAGGTTGAAATATGTTGGCTCGGCCTAAGATTGCTTGCCTATATCGTGAATAAATAAATATTCATGAGGCCAAAAATACTCCCAAAAAAAAATGCTCCACTAGTATTCCCAAAATGTTTTACTACAGACACTATCTGTAAGGAAGCAACCCAGGCGAGGGGGACAACTAAGAGGTACGATCCGGTAACTAAGATACCAGGTACAAAGGACCTAGGCTCAACCTAGGCAGGAGCTAAGTACTGGGTACTCAAGCCATTCCAATTTCTCTCTCTTCTTCATAGATTCGTACAAATACCACTTCTGTTCTTTGGGGCTCTTGTTTATACCCTGTCACACCATATATACTCATGGAGGATAGGGACGATGTGGATCAATGGAATTTATTAAAAGTAGGATAATGTTCATCAATGCCGTCTTTACAGCCTCCAAACACTCCCGTTTGCGATAAGTACCACTCTGATCAGATGGCCAGCCATGCTCTCGAAAGATTCTCTGAAGCATGGGGATCATCCCGTCTTCTGATGGCGCAAAAATGTTGTCAAATGCAATAACCTCTCGAGCATTTATGGGGATTTACTTGGGCTCTCGGAACTGCTCCTTCAGAAGCCCAAAGAAGTTTATGATTGCCTAAGCCGAGAACCCGTGCCGCCACTCAATCTTACTCTCGGGCACATGCTCATCTAAATCCCAGGGGTGGACCGGCTTGATGAAAGAAGGGTCGTCTAAGTTATGTCGATGGTTACCGCCCCATCAGACTCTGGCCACTAGTCAAACAGGGAGTCAGGAAATTCTCGGGGATAACTTTAGGGAGGAATGGAGACGCAAGGATGAATGAGGAACGGAACGTAGCGTAAATGGGACGTTCATTTCAGGATTCGCTCCCGAGACATGTTAATATAAGTGTCTACTGACTTCCTGCTCTTCCTAGATATGGCAGCGCAGCATCCGCTTGGTGGGCTGCACACAGCTCAACGCAGTCCAACTTGACACGAAATTTCCTAATGATTGGTACAATGCCATGTTTGAGCTGCCTGGTGGACCAACTTGGCTCAACGAGACCATCATATTTGCTGCCTGTCGCGCCGAGGTCGTGACCACGACAACCGCTTCCTCCGCGTCAAAACTGGGTTCTACGAGCACGAAAGCAAGTGCAACAACTCTTCCGGGAGTGACTTGAGTCTCAACAGTCTCTGCGCCTCAGCTCCTAAAATTGGCATTGCGGGCCGTTTGGCGAGGACCTCGAAATATGGATGATGGCAGGAACTAGATTTGTTGCTGCTGCCACAAATTCCATGTGGAATAGGATCTAATCTTGGAAGTGAGAATTTTCGCCAAAATCTCTAGGGTATTGAAGGGGCATAGCGAGCAGAACTGTGCGCATGCCGTCGCCGGGCTTTAAGATCAATTAGACCGTCCGTGACGGTGTCGCTGAAATGGAGTCTAACGGGGCTCATGAAGTTTAAGAGCCACGTGCGCGTAATCCCAAAATGCACTAGCGTGACCGCGTTCCTAAAGTGGTTCGCGCTCTTCGTCCTCATTTCGCGTTCTGGCTTCCTATAACTTTCTCATCATTTCAGACAATCGACATCGAAATTTCCATTTCTGTCATTGAACTATACTCAACTGTACTATCCGGTTATCAATTACCCATATAACTTACCGGACTCTTCTTTCAATTCTCATCCGACCGGCACAATGACGATGTATCTCAAGCGCAAGCGCTCCAATTCTGACATCTCTACCACTTCATCCATGTTCACCAGCCCCCTTCACAACGGTAATTCCATGGCAATCGATTCATCTGCCATTGCATCACCTACATTATTGTCATCTAGGACGAGGAAGCGTCATAGGGATAATAGACCAAATGAGGAAATCGTTCATCGTATGTGTCATGCTTCACAAGTAGCTGGCCAATCACGTAACTAATCAATCACACAGAACATACATTATCGCTCCTCTATTCAGCGCAGCAACACCAATTCAACTCCTTCCCAACTCCCACAACTTCTCCAACATTCGCGCCGGTAGCTCCGGTCCCAGCAACGAATCAGTCTTCGAATCAATCTTCTCTTCATTCATTCTGGCAATTGCCTCCGGCGCGTCATGCATCACCTGGCAGTGACTCTAATTCCTCTTCCACTTCTACAAACACACCTGCTTTAATATCTAATGCCAAATTCCTTCAACCCACGAATTGCGAAGACTGCGATGCTTCATTGAACCAAGAAGACGGCGATGGAATGGATGTAGACATGATGATGGATGTGGATGGAGCAGGAGAAGCAAACCACGCATGCACAAGCTGTGGGAAAGCAGTCTGTCATTCTTGCGCTGTGAGCAATTTGGGGATGCAAAGGAAATGTTTAGGATGTGCTGGGCGGAATGTAGGACAACGCGGGAAGAGATGGGTAGGTGGATTGGGATGGATGGATTAAGAATTGGATGTGGTGAGGTTGATGAAGTACTATACCCATGAATTGTTTATTTTGAATATCTTTTTCGTCAAGAACTTGGCTTTATGTTGGTAGATGGAGTCCGGTGGTTACCCCAAATCGAAGCTATACATAGCTGGGGTTATTAATCTGCAGCTTCATTACTGGGAGTGTTCCTTATCGAAGTACTTATTCGTTTTCTCTCCATCTAGCAAGTGTCCTATATGGCGAAATCAATCTTCGATGCTAGTGAGTCCAGTTTATAAGGAAGGGAGGACACCAGTCCCATCTTCTTCCATCACTCTGGCTACGATGGCCAAGCATATGTACAGCTTCAAAGACACTGCTTATGTTCTCCTCACATGTCGCAGCTGGAAACTCGTTCCACAGTCCCGGAGGAAGCACCCCAGTTCTATACCGCGAATTATTGGGCAAGGAACCCCAAAGAAATAGTCGAACACAAACGACCAGTAGACCACCATTGGATCATGTGATACATTACCCAGTTAGCTAAGCATCACGCATGCTATTTCTTGCTATGTCTAAATATTCACGAACCCGTCTCAATCCAAAAGGGGTCGATTGCACTGTTCATGACTATAAGCCATCGTTCGTTGAATAGAGTAGCCGAGCATATAAGTTATAGATATAATTTGCATGTACGATAGGTAATATAACAGGCAGAGCGCAGGTTAATCACTATCAAGTTGAGCTGCTACTGGGGAAAGAAAGTTCACGCTCTCTTCTAATTCGAGTGCTTGCATGGGAAAAGGCTAAAAGCTGTTGCAGCACTAAGGTTCTATGTATCTATCCTTTGGATGAATCCAAATTTGCTGGTTCTGTAGGTGGACTTGGATTGTTTTTTTCTTACAACCTCACGCCATATCTCACTTCTAGTGCTAGTAAAGGAAGCTCTGTCGTTGTAGTGAATCTCTGACGTTTGTCATCTCTTCTCGCCGTATGTTTCCTTAGACTCTGTAACGCATGGCTCATCATGACTAGCATCAGTGCAGATAGCATTGCCCAAGTATCAAAAATAAGAGAGCACACGCTTGAAGTGGGAGAGAACACTCATTCTTGAAAAGATCGAGAGGAGTGTATTGGTCTTGGAGGCCTCTTCGTACAATAAAGTTATTAGAGGGTCTACGATCTCGTCATAACTGTCATGACCTTGTGAGCATAGCTTCTCGAGCTTGGTGTACCCGTTCAGTAGATCTCCTGAATAAACTGTTATATTATTTGCCATCACTCGAGATACTTTTTATATAGTGTGATGTGCGTATACATACATACCCGGCAGTCGAGGCGTATTCCACTCCAAATTGTTTTACAGAAAATCATAAAAAGTTGTGCATCGGACTGCTTTAGTGCTTGCTACTAATGCAATCTATGCAATATAATAGTAGATCGGACACCTACTATCTATAATATAAATACAGCACAAGTGATATTTAGATATGCCCAACTTACACGTCTATTTTGTGATAATATACGACAGAGTAGGGTCAAATCTCGAGCCTCGAGCCTCTACGACCTAGGAAATACTACTTGGTTCTTAGTGAAGTCTTAGACCTTTGCATTATAGAGCCAATGCAACATGTATCTAATCTCACACGCGTTATTAATGAATATTTATTGAGCTGAAGACTGGTGTTGCAAAGGCGCTCATCTCGTAGCATTGATAAATCGATCGTTTGCAGAAGCCATAGAGATTGAATTCTCGACCATGCAGGAACGGGTTCTTATTCTTGGGGGTCATGACAAGGATAATGAAATGTGCGTAGCACTAACAGACGACTTCAATTCCCGGTATCCCACTACTATATACATCTCATTATTCCATACAAGACTCTCCACATCCCCCAGCTCACCACACTCCCATCACGCCAGCATCACTCCACATCATACAGCATCAGCATCAGCATCAGCACCGGCACCAACCATCTGGTATCCACAACACTCTGTACTACCTCAATCCATCACCCACCCATCTAGACCCGAAATCCCGTCCTCCCCAGCTAAAGCACACAACATGAACCCTTAAATTCCCAGGTCGAAACACTCGTTCCACTACCTCATTCCAATATATGCAGTCGACCTTCCCGCCAAACAGGTAATATCTGCAATCGCATTCATCATTCATCCGTCCTACTCGGTCAGAATGCCGTGGTACATATCTTGCATCTTTTTTCTCCTCTACCAACCCAGCCCAGCCCAACCCAGAGCAGATCCGGCTAGCTGCAGCAGACTTTCTTCTTTCTTTGCTTGCTTTCTTGGAAAGTGAGACTTGCAAACAAAAACCAAACCATCAATCAATCACCGTGGACAGCTCCTTCTTACCCCATTACGCCTCATGCAAGCATCCGAAGGAATCCAACTCACCTGCCCCAGCACCCATCTATCCATTTCCTATGTAGGAGCTCAGCTGCGTGTCATGTGGCACAGAGGAAAGACGAGACAGAAGACTGACCGTCCGATTGAATTTGAAGTTGAATGTAGGATATGCGCATGGATATCATGTATGTATGGACATACGTACAGTACTACTCTACACGCACACTTTACTATCAGGCGTTTGTGGAAATGACGTCGAAATCCATCTAACCATCCATCAGTCTATCCATCAACCCCACCCCGCACGTCACACTCAACACCGCAAGGAAGGAGAAAACAAATATAGCAATAGGGGCACGAAAGGGATAAGTGCATATATCAATCAAAATTGTTTGTTTGACAGCACACAACACAAACACAGCATATCGAAATCTCGCTTCGCGCCTTTGGGGGATGATCCCTGGGGCTTCACTTCAAGGGAAGCGAAGCGAAGGAAGAGGCTTCTGGAAGAAGTTTAATTCGATTCGTGCATGATGTGATTTTGAATGAGGAAAGCAGGCGAGGTATTGGTGTGTACATCCTTCTGGAGTACGGCAAT
The DNA here is from genome assembly GCA_026225955.1 of Clarireedia paspali. Taxonomy (NCBI): domain Eukaryota; kingdom Fungi; phylum Ascomycota; class Leotiomycetes; order Helotiales; family Rutstroemiaceae; genus Clarireedia; species Clarireedia paspali. The sequence continues at coordinate 3,734 of JANGZZ010000233.1, read as the reverse complement.
CATTCTGTACGTGAATATTCTATCTATGTCTCTGTTGGTGCATTCCCAGCTCAGCTGCTTCATACCGACCTGCGAGGTACCTTTCGCTCGTCCTCCCACCATACAAAGTGCAGTACATCCATGGATACGAAATATTGCCCCTGAGTATACGGCGAGGAGAGACTGTCCATCACCGAACCAATCACAGCTACCCATTCCCCCTCCGCTGCTCACATCCACTTTCTCACCAATCATCCGGGTTTGTCACACCAAACATGTGAAAAGCCACCTTTTCTGTTTCGGCTTTGCTACGCCATTCATCCATCGATTCATCATGGACTTTGAAATGTTGGAATATCCCCGTGCCGTGTTACGTGCGCAATTGTATCGTATCGTATCGTATCGTGTTTCTTGCTTGAAGCGGAAGGTGTTTGTGTGTTTGTATCCTGTCAGTCAGCGCACCGCCGGACGCAACCAAACCCAAATCGGCCATCCATCATAGCCATTCATCATACATGTATGTACCTTGAGCAAGTTACATATATAATAAATATACTTCGTCATAGCACACCATAGGCCGGGAGGGGGTCGAGAATACGACCGTGATACCGTGGACGTGGGCGCGACGCGAGAGATTCGCGATGAGGCTGACTGGAAAAGGAATCCGTCATACGGTAGCTGCGAAGAGACTGATGGCTACTGTACGAAGTAGTGCTACTGTGCCTGAGGGGTAGGAGGAGAAGAGCGTGTTCCGCGGCAGAGACATGAATGCGCTGTCCTGTACGAACAGACTGATGTAACGGATCTGACATGACATGACTACTGCGCACTGAAGGATGGGAGTGTCGGCGCATATTCTGAAGTATATGTCTGGGCAAGAAGCGTACTTCGTATCAAGCGGCATGATACATACACGTCTTTGGTTGTCCGGCCACGAGAATTGATTTGCTGGGTTTTGGCTTTTCCCTCGCAGTGGAAGCACATCTTACATCAATGACTCAAGCAATAACGCACTCAATTCTTGAAAAGGGTTGCCGATGAAGATATACCCAAAATCAACACTGCACTGTAGAACTACAAGCAACAGCAAGACTGTGCACCCTGCATAATATGTTCATCTAAAGATATACATCAATGCATATGCACCAAGCTACCCTTATTCAGATCTGCATTACTTTATCCGTCTTGTGCACACTTCCTTGGAGAGCAGCCCCTTTTACCCCACTCCACACCACTCAAGGAAATCTACATGCTGCGCCGTCATCATCGCCAGCCTAAACTGCTGCACCTCGCTGCATCAAACCCGCTTCACATCAGCCAGCGCTTTACCCTCTTATCTCTTGGTCCTCACCTAGTCGCCGGTCTGTTCGTTCGTTGGATCGTTGATTCTTCCCAGTACGCATATCCCTCCACCTGCATCTACGGAGTACATGCATCCATCCATCCATCTGCACCGCATGAACGCGCTTCCCTACCACTAACCACCGCCAACCACCAAACACTACTCCACTCTCACGTCAATTCACGTTCCTCGCCCCCAACTCAATATCGAAAGCAAATTTTCAATCAATCAATCGCGTCCATCACGTCTCCGAGAACCTGCTCCATTTCCATCACGTCACGTTCTCACGCGTATCCCAATCCTCAAACTCTGCTGCACCCAGTAACATCCGATCTGGTGCCCGGAGCCGACGCCAATGCACTGCACTGCTTTGCAGCTACTTCCGTTCAGTTGCAGTTACTTTATTTCTTTTCACAAACTTCCTCCCTTGCGAGCCAATCTGATGCTCCGCCTAATGCAGATTCAAAGCATCATAAATCACAAAACACATATACACGCCCAAAAAGGACGGCGTTTGAGCCGCATACGCATGGATGCACTCACACACAGTATGAGATGCTTTTGTGCGGTGTACATACAGTAGAGCCATTTTGGATTCTGGACCGAATATACGACGCACGGCGCGAGGCGGAGAAGTTTGATATCCTCACACTCTCACGTACACACGCACACACGCACACACACACGCACACACACACACGCGCACACACTCGCGCGCACACGATGACGAAAAGTCAAGACATATATCGCACTCACATAATACATACACGGTGAGTGGAGACGGGGGGTCTTGGATTATGATTATCGTTTTGAGTGGTTTTATTTTTTCTGAGCTGATCTTTCCTCACTTTACATACTCTTTGATGGTCTTACCAGCATTGATTCATCCTTATGCTCCTAATCGGCGTTGCTGCACAGTACAGCAATAATCCTTTTTCACGAATCTGCAAGAAATCTCACACAAACTAAAGGCCCGAACACATACATACATACATACATACATGGAAGAGATTTTTTTTCTTGTTCTCAATAATTGATGAACGCCATTATTATTAACCGGACGCCACGAATTCTGCTTTTCACCACTACTATGTAGGTAGTGTACAGTATATCGACAAGATCTTCCACTCCCTTACTCCACATTGTGGAAAATTGGGAAGGTATTATATCATATCATATTATATTATTATATATGAGGATCGCAAAAAGAAGCAGAAAGACAAAAACGGCACGTCCCATCCGGGATTCTCTGTTATGGGATCCGGGTTGAGGGATGTGAGACGGTTTCTGATATGTGGTAAGCCATTGATTGTAGCTGCATTGAATTCAGCCTGGCTGGGATTGGGATTTTCACTGTGCACCTATCCTATGATATAATTACAGTAAGTCAAATAAATAGATACCGGCTGCTGCAAAGTCACTCAACTGTCACGTAACACAGAGTAACCGTTTTTGTGCCCCCCCCTTTAAAGCCTCACTCTGTCAGTCTGGCTTGATGCCTTCAACCCCATATTCAACTCAACCCCGTATCTGTATCTTACTTCCTACTTGTTGTATGATATGACATTTTCCTTTTCCGTATGTCCATCCATCTATCTATCTACATACACAATGTCTAACCAACACTCACTCACTCACTCCACTCAAGACAACGAATGACCTCAGTCACAAGACCAACCAACCAACCAAGCATCCTCATCCCCATCCCCATCCCATCCCCCGACTCAGCCCAAGACAACAGCACCAGCACCACTTACCCACACACACTCTCTCCCTCTCTCTCCACCCCAACAACAACAACAACAATAGACATCCCATCCACAGCAAGCAAGCAAGCAAGCAAGTAAGTTATACAAAAGCAAAACTAAAATCAAAATCGACAAGTAAGTACGTATGCATGTAGGTAAGTAAGTACGCACTCACACAAGACAAAAGTTCCACCTCCCCAAACCCAAAACCCAAACCCAAAACCAAAACCAAAGCCAAGCTTAACAGCCACGAATTATAATCGATTATATCTTCTAGAACACACCAACTTAGTTAACCTTTGCCTTTGCTTTGCTAACTATAGAAATAGAAATAGAAATGAGATGGGAATAGGAATAGGAATAGGAATAGGATAGTTAGTTAGTTGGGGTAGTTAAATTAGAAAATAGGGGGGGGGAGTAAAAGTAAAAGTAAAGTAAAGTAAATTCAGGGACTAAAGTTAGGCAAGCCAAGCCAAGGGGTCGGTTCGTTTGTTTGTTTGTTCGTTCGTTCCCTACGGGACGGGAGGGGAGGGGAGGGGAGGTACCGTGGGAAAAGAAGTACGGGTTGTGAGTTGTGAGTGAGGTGGGTGAGGGAGTGAGGGAGTGAGGGAGTGAGTGAGTGAGTGAGTGAGTGAGTGAGTGAGTGAGTGAGTGAGTGAGTGAGT
>JANGZZ010000232.1:0-47368 GCA_026225955.1 Clarireedia paspali | reverse complement strand
AATATTAATAATTATATTTAATTAAATATAAAATATTTATTTACTTAATAATCTTCTAAGAAACTTGATTTTCTAATAAATAAATATTTTAAAATTTTTATAAAAATTAATTACTTTTTTCAATTTAAATTATTTAAAATAATAAAGATATATTTTATATTCTTTATTAATAAATTAAAAAAAGCTTTAAATAATATATTTTCTAAATAAATTAATAACTTTTTATTATTAATTAATATTATTAATAAAAAGAATTAAAAAGTAAAGAAAATATTTATTTATTATAAATAATATTAATCTTTAAAATATTATATATAATAGTTTAATTATAATATTAACTTAATATAATATAAAATATTTAATTTTAAAATAACTTTATATTTATTTAATATATTCTATTTATAATAATTTAAATCGAATTATTATAATATTATATAAGTTGATTATATATAGATTAGATCTAGAAACTAGATTATATATATATATTAATATATATATAATTTAATTATTTATTCTATATAATAACTTCTTATATATAAACTTTTAAATTCTTATAATCTTCTTAATTCTTTAATTATTAATTTTAAAGTTATTTAGTATTTTAAATTAATAATTTCATTATATTATTAACAATTTAATAATCTTTTTAATTATATTAATAACTATCTAAATAATATTATTATAAATCTCTTTTTACTTTTAAATCTTTTTAATAATTCTTTAAATAATAAAAGTAGATTTATTTTAATTTATTAATATATAATATTTACTCTCTTATTATTTATAAACTTATTTAAATTCTAAAAAACTTAATTTAATAATATTTATACTTTAAATACCTTTTTAAAAATATTTATATATTTTATTTTTTAATATCTTTAATTAAACTTTTATATAATAAAAAAGTTTTCTAGTTTTTCTTCTTGAAATCTAATTTAATATTTAAGAATCTATTAAATCTAGTTAAATATTATTTTAAATAAAAGATAAATTATTTTTAGAATATAATAAGAATAAATCTTTTATATCTATTTATTTATATTAATTAAGATTTATTTACTTTATTTAAAATATTAATATTTATTTATAAAAAAAGTGATATTAGAAAGATAAAAGTATTTAAAAAACTTTCTTTATTATTAATTTATTAATAATAACTTTTTTAATCTCTTTTAATCTAATAGTTAATATATTATTAAAGTAAATATAATAAATCTAAGTTTAATTTATAGTATTTATAAATAAAATAAAATAATAGTTATTATTATAACTTATAATTGAATATAATATAATAATAATTTATAATATATTTTAAACTCTAGTTTTATAATAATAATTATAAGTTATTTATTAAATTCTAACTTTAACTTTAATAACTTATATATTAATTAAAATTCTCTTTTTAAAATCTAAACTTTTTAATAATTAAGAAACTTTTATTTATATATAAAAGAAAATAATTAAAAGTTAAATATATTAATATATTAATAACTTTATAAATAATAATTTTAAATATAAATATATTATTAACTAAATTAAAAGCTTGATATTTTAATTTATTAAAAGATATTATATATATAATATATATACTTTTAATTTATTAATTAAAAATATTATTTATTTCTTAATAAATTTAGTTAAATAATAAAAAGTATAAAATATTTATTATTATTTAATTTAAAAAGATAGTATTAAGTTTAAATTATTTTATTAATAGTTTAAGTTATTAATTAATTTAATTAATAAAGATAATAATAATAATTACTTTAAAAATAATATTAAGAAGTGAATTAATTTTATTTATAAACTTAATTAAGATTATTATATATATTCTTTTATAAACTATTTTATAAATAGAAATTATAAAGAAGATATTATAATTCTTTATATTATTAATAATAATAATATAAATATTATAATTATAAAGAAGATTTATAAATTATTTATAAAAGTTATAATAATTATAATTAATTATTATAACTATATTATATTCTATATTCAAAGTTAATAATTTATTTTAAACTTTATTATTAATTTATTATAAAATATATTATAAAATATATTTATAAGCTAATTATAATTACTTATAAATATATCTTGATATTTTTTCTTTATATTTTAATAAACTATTCTATTTATTTAAATAAATAAATATTTAAAAAGTTTCTTTTCTTTTATATATTATATTTAAACTTCTTATTATATAATAAATAAGATTAAGAAATATAAAGATATATTGAAAGAGTTTAAAAAAGAGAATAATATATTAATTATAATTTAAACCGAAGTTATAATTTATACTAAGTAGTTAGAAATAAATCGAATAAAAAATATTATTTAATAAAGAACTTTTTTTTAAATAAATTAAAAGATATAAAATATTTAAATCTAATTAAACTAATAAAAAGTAATTATTTAATAATATTATATAAACTAGTAAAGAATAATATCTTTTATTAAACTAAAGCTTTTATTAATTCTAGAATTAATAAGTTTATATTTATTAATATTTCTTTCTTTAAATAACTTTATTATAATTTTAAATTTATAATTAAATACTTAGAAACACTTTTATAAATTAAGAAATATAATAGTTAAAGTAACTTTTTAATAATTTATTATACTCTTTTTAATCTTATAATTAATAATTATATTTAATTATTTACTCTTTTTTTAATTATTTATTTAAAAACTTATATAATTATTTTAGAATATAAATAGTTAGTTAAAAATTATATATTAATTAATTATATATATTAGTAACTTATATAGTTAAAAGACTTTTTTTTATTATAAACTTATATATATAATTATAAAATTAAAATATATTTGTTTAAGCTTAAAATAATAAATATAATTTATATAATTAATATATTATATCGCGACTTTAAATTTAATTGAAAAAACAAGAAACTAATTAAATATAAAAAAGAAATCTTAAATTTATATAAAGATATTATTAAAATAAAACCTTTATTTTTTATTAAAAATATATATTATATTATTAAAAAATTACTTTATAAATATTAAAAAAATTATAAAATTTTAAATATTTACTTTATTTACTTTATTAAAAAAGTTAATATAATAAGAAATAACTATATAATTATATTAATTATACTAATTATTAAGTTTATATTATATAAATAATATATTAAAGATATAATTACTATTATAAAAAGAGAGTTAAAATAAATTAAATTAATAACTTCTAAATTTAATATTATATTTAAAAGATATTTAAAGTTTTTATAAATCTTTAAATTAAAATATAAGTTAAATATAGTTAAAATATATATAATATTTATTATAATTTTAAACTATATTTATAAAAGAGATAATAATAATAAGTTTTTTATAATCACTTTATAAAAGATTAATATTTTAATTAATTAATAAAGAAACTAGTAAATTATTAAATAAAATATAGTTAATTTAATTATAAAGTTATTAACTTTAATAAACTAAACTAATATTATATATTCTTTTATAAATATTAAAAATACTAAACTATTTATATTAACTAAATATACTATTTATATTTATATATTTTCTAAAGTAGAATCTAATATTTTATCTTTTTATTATTTATATAACTATAAAATCTAATTAAAAGATAATAAAGAAAAAACTTTTAAATATAATTTACTTTATAAAATATTACTAAAAGAGTTAAAAGTAATTAAAGAATATATTATAAATAATTTATTAAAAAGCTTTATTAAACTAAACTAAATTCTCTTTATAATTTCTATTTTATTTATAAAGAAATTTAATAATTCCTTTTATTTATATATTAATTTCTAAACTTTAAATACTTTTATTTATAAAGATTAATATTTATTATTATTTATTAATAAAATTTTAACTAAGTTTTTAAAAACTAAAGTTTTTATTAAATTAAATATCTATTAAATATTTTATTATATTTATATAAACTTAGTTTTTAAAAAGTATATTATCTTTTATATTTAATATAATATATATAAATATAAAGTTATACTTTTTAGATTAATTAATAGTTTAGTAATATATTAATATTATATAAATAATATATTATTTGATTTTCTTAATATTTTTTATATTATTTATTTTAATAATATCTTTATTTATTTTAAAAATAAATTAAACTATATAACTAACTATTATTTAAATTATAAAATAAGAAATATTATATTATAATTTCTATTATTTAGTTTTTTACCTTGAATTAATTATTTATTTAAAGATATTAAATAGTAAATATAAATAATTTAGTTTATAATCTTTTTTATAAAAAATATTATACTTTATTAATAAATTTTAAATTTTAATTAAAGATAATAGTTCTAGAAATTTTTTAATTAAAAAGAAGTAAAATATAAAGAAATATTTTAATTTAAGTTTTAGTATTATATATTATATACTTTAATAATAAGATTATTTTCTTAAAAAACTTATTAATAATTATTATTAGTAAATCGAATATTTCTATATTATCTAGTTTCTAAAAGCTTATTATTTTAAATTTAGAAAGATTTATTATAAAATCTATTATAATTATATAAAATAGTATAAAGATTATATAAATTAATTATATATAATTATTTAGTTTATTATATAAAGTAATATTAATATTATAATTTAGATAATATTTAATATAGTTTTTTAATCTCTTTATTAAATAGAGAATATAAAAGTTATATAATTTATATATTATATATTCTAATTCTAGATAATACTTTTTATTATATACTTCTTTGAAAATATTTTTCAATATTAATTTTGAAATTACTAGCTTTATAATATTTATTATAAAGTTATATTAAAGAAACTTATTATTAAATTAAAAAAATATATTAAGTTTTATTAATATATTATTAAAAGAGTCTTTTAATTTAATATTTATAAATTTTAAAATATATTGAAAATAAAAGTTATTTTAATATTTAAATATAAATACCTTCTTTATTTTATTAAAAATAAATATCTTTATTACTAACTATATATTATTCAATTTATTATTATTAAAAATATTCTTTAATATATCTCTAAATAGATAGAATAATATATTAAAAATAATATTCTTCTTTTTAATAATATAATATATTTCAAGATTATATTAGAAAAAGTATTAAGATATTATAACTAGTTATATATTTATATAGTTAGAATCTAATATATTTAATAAGTTATTTTTATAAATACTTTTTATTATTATATAGTTTATAAAAATAATAATTTAGTAATATAAAGATTATATTATTACTTTAAAATATCTATATATATATAAAAGATATACTATTTTAAGTTTTATTAAATAATAATTTTATTTTATTAGTTTTAAAAGTTTATTTAAAAAGAATATTAATTATATTAATATTAATAAAAGTTTAAAGAAATCTCTAGATATAATATCTCTTTTAATATAAAATATTATAATATTGAATTTTTACTTTTTCAAATTATTGATTTTTATAAATAGTTTATAATTTAAATTAAAGTATATAAAGAATTTTTCTAATAAAAAATACTCTTTAATTAATTTGAATATTTTTAATTTCTTTAAAGTTAATATTTAAAATATTTATATATAAAAGTCTTTTCTTCTTTAATCTATTATATCTTTATTTTTAACTATTATTAATAATATAATTTTATAATATTATAAAGATTCTATTAATTTTATATAATATAAAACAAATTATTAAAAGTATCTAGTAAATTCTAAAAAGTATTTTAGTTATTATAAAGTTAATAGAAATTAAATACTTTTAATTATTATAATCTATTTAATAGTTATAAATATTTTAAAGTTATTAACTTAATAACTTAATAGAATTATAAAGAGATATATAATAAATAATTTTTTAACTAATAAAGTTAAATTTATATTCTAAAAAAGAGTAAATATTTATTATAAATAATAAAGATAATTATTAATTAATTTAGAGAAAATTATTATATTATTAATAAATATATATATAAATTCTTTAAAGTCTTTCAACTTTATATTTAATATTTATTAAATATATATAAATAAATTTTTAAAGTTTATAAAAGTAACTTTAGATCTTTTTTATTTTTTATAACTAATAATAATAAATTTCTCTTTATTTGATTTAATAATAAAAAATTAGTAAAAGAATATTAATATATCTATTATTATAATAAATATAATACTTTATAATATTTTAATAATATTTATTTAAAAAGATATTAAATATATATTATATAATATAACTTAATTAATAGAATATATATTAATAATAATTTTCTCTTTTTATTTATCTTTAATATTTTATTATATTATAAAAACTAGATATTTAAATAGTATTAAGTTATAAATTTATTTTATTTAATTAACTTTATAAAGTTTATTAAAAGTTATATTAATTACTTCGCGATCTTTAATTTCTATTAAATATATCTTTATTATAAACTTTTCTTTTTACTATTTATTAATAAAGGAAATAATTATATACTTTTATAATAAAAAGTTTATTAATTTATAATCTTTTTAATATAATTTGAATTTATTAATTAGATTTAAAATTTCTATTATAAATATAAAGTTTATATTATAGATATATATATTATTTAATATTATTAACTTTAGAATATTTTTAAGTTTAAATATATTTATTATTAAAAAAGAGTATTTTTAATTATAATTATTAAAGTTATTAGTCTTATTAATTTAATCTTTCTCTAATATTTATATAAGAAGATAATTGTTTTTATTAAAGTTAATAATTATTTTTAATTTTATATTTAATAATATTATAATATCTTTAATTATCTTATTTATAAAGAAGATATAGTTTCTATATATAATAATAGTAAATCTAATATTTAGAGAAATATTTTTAAAGAAATAGTTCTAATTAGTTAGAAAAAGTATATATTATATAAATATTCTATATATTATTCTAGAAAAGATTATAATATATTTAAAGGAAATAATCTTTTAATAAATTAATAACTTATAAACCTGGATTTATATTAAGATTTTAAAGTTATTATAAAAAGTTAAAGAAATATAATATTTTTTTATATTAAGAATTATATTATAAGGTATTAAAAACTTATTCTTTAATAAAAAATTAAAGCTTTATAATCTTTTTAAACCTTTTTTCAATTATATTTAAATAATAAATCTAATTAAATATTTTTCTTTTTTAAAAGTTCTTTAAAGAAAAATTTTAAAGATTACTTTATTTTATAATTTATAATATTTATTAATATCTTTTATATTAATTCTATTAAAGTTCTTTTTTATTTTTATAATAGAATACTTTTTAATTTATTCTTTATTTATTAAAAGATAAGAATATCTACTATTTATATAAATTTTTATATTTAATTTATTTAGTAATATTCGAATATATATAATTATATATATATATTATTAAATAATACTTAGAATTTTCAAGATAGATATTATAAGAATATTAATAATTAATAAAGTAATTATAATAATTTTTAAAAAGCTTTTATCTTTTATAGATTTAAAGAAAATCTTTAATTAAATATTAGTTAATATACTAAATAATACTAATAGTATTATTTTCAAATTAATATATATAAATTTAATATTATTAAAAACTTTAATAAAGAAAGTTAATACTTTATTATATTTATTAGAGAATATATAATAATAAAGTTTATTTTTTAAAAAGAAGAATATTTTATATTTTTAATATAATTTTTTAATAATCTTTGTAATTTAATTAAAAAGAAATAATATAGTTTTTTATAAAATATTAATTAGTTTTAAATATAAGTTTTTATCTAAATAAATTTTATTTATAATAATATAATTATCTTTTTTTAACTTTTTATTATAAGTAAAATTAAAGTTTTTAAAAATATTATAATAGTTTTCTTTAAAATAATTAATATTATTAAATTTATAAAATCTTTAATAAGTTTACTTTTTATTTCCTAATAAACTTCTTTTATAAAAAAGTTTCTTTTTTATTTAATTATTATAATTTTCTTATTTAGAGTTAATATAACTAGTTATAATTTATAAACAAAGTCTTAATAAAAGAGCTAGTAATATTATTTTTATAAAAGTACTTTTATAAATATTAGTATTATTTTAAAGAAGATTCTAAATAAAATATCTTTTTAATATAATAAAATATAAATAGAAAATAAAAGAAGAATTTCGAAAAAATAATTTAAATTTATTCTTCTAATAAATATTACTTTATATCTAATTATAATAAATTAATTAATAAAAGTTATAAATTATTAATATTTAGTTTTAAACTTTAAAAATATTATAAAATATATATTCTTTTAAAATTAAAGATTTTATAAAATCTATTAGAGATTAGCTTTTAGTTAGTATATTAATATATAATTATAATTATAAATTAAAGTTATTATAGATTATAATATTCTATTATTATAATTAATTTATATTAATAACTTATATATATCTTATTATAATTATAATAAAGAAATAAATATTTCGACTTTTTTATATATCTTTAATAAAGTACTTTTTAATATATAATTTCTTTAATATTTTCGAAATAAAGTTTTTAAACTATTTAATTAATAGTTAGTATTATTAGTTAATATTATTTAATATATATATAAATCTATATTTAACTAATAAATCTAACTTTTTAATAAATTAAAATGAAACTTCTCTTTAAAAATAAATATATAAGTTATTTTATATAATTAATATTCAAGCTTTTAATATATATTTCTTTATATAATTAATAAAAAAATATATATTTCTCTATACTATATCTTTTCTAATTATAATATAGTTACCTTCTTTATAATCTAATAAAAGATTTAGATTAAAAAAACTTATATTTTATAAATATTATTTAAAGTTAATATAATTTAAATTAAATATATATTAAATATCTAAAATATTATTTAATATTAAAGTAAATATATTAAGTTTAGAATTATTCTATTATTAATCTTATTTATAAATATTTAATAAATTATTAAATATATTATAAATATCTTTTATAATAATTCTTTAATTAATATTAAATACTATATTAGTTTTTTTAATAAAGAGATTTAGAAAGGTTCTAAATATCTTTATATAATTAATTTCTTTAATAATTTATATAATAAATAAATCTTTATTTAATATTCTAAAGTTTTTATTTAATAGAAGTAAAGATTATTTATTTCTTTAAAAAGAAGTTAAAAACGAATTTTTCTTAATAATAAAATTAAATTATTTTAATATAATAATAAAGATAATCTTTAAATTCAATTATTTAAAAGAGATTAAAGAAAATTTAACTAAATATAAATATCTATTTAAAATTATAAATTCTATATTTATTAAAGTAATAAATAATAATATTAAAAATTAAGAATATTTAATTATAATTCTATTAATAATTACTTTTATCTTCAACAAAATATTATCTATATATTTATAATTTATTTAGTAGAGATAATCAAAGTAATATATAATTTAGATAAATAGAATAAAGTTTATTATAAGGATTAAAGATAATTTATTTATTTATATAAAGTATTAATAATAATTATTAAATAAAAGAAAGATATAAATATAATAATAGAAAGTTTTAAAAAGATATAATAAATTAACTTTAAAAAATAGTTTTATATAAATATAATATATAAAATTAGTAATTTAATATTATTATTATTTAGTAGAATTATAATTATATAGAAAAATAATATTTTATTCTCTTTATTTAATTATTTAAATATATATTATATATACTTATATAATTACTAGTTTAAACTCTTATATTTATTTTAAACTTTAGTTTATATATATCTTTTTATATTATATTATTAATTATAATTAATAAATTTAAAATATTTAAAAATAAGTTTTCTTAAAAAATAAAATAATATAATAATCTATATATATTAAATTTATTATATTAATAATTTTTATATATTATATTAACTTTATTATTTAATTTTTAAAATATTATCTTTAATAATAAAATAAACTTTTAAATATATTTAATATATATATATCTTAAATATATAATTTATATAATTATTATATATATATAAACTTTTAAAGCTTTTTAACTTTTTTAACTTTTTAATTATTAATTTTAAGAATAATATAATCTTATTTTTTATTAAATTCTTATAATATATTATTATATAAATTAATTTATTAATATATTATACTTTATATTTTATATTTTTATTTATAATATAAATCAAGTTTATATTTTAATTATTTAAATTATTAACTTAATTATTAAATTAATTAAAAATATTATTAAAAGAGCTTTTTATAATAAAACTATTAATAAAAATATTAAATAATTTTAAAATTTATAATTATAGAACTAAGAAGAGTTTAAAATTAAGAGAGTTTATATATAATAAAGAATTATATATAATTAATATATATATACTAAGTTATATAACTTAATATATAATTATTATTATAATATATTTATTAAAATTATTATATTATTTCTCTTTTTTAAAAAAACTTATTCTTAAATATTTTAATTAATTATTAAGTTATATTCTATAAAGTTAATAAATAAATATAAATAGTTAAATAGTTATTAAATAAGTATATTAAGAAAAAAGAAAGAAAAGTATATTTTATCTTTTAATTTATATTATTATAAACTTCTTCTTATTAATTACTATTATTAAATAATTGTTTTTAGTATAATTATAATTATCTTTATTAGTTTCTTATAATTATAACTATTTTAAAAGTAATATTAAGAGATTAGATATTTTTAAGTTTATATAATAAAAATTATAAAGAAATATTAAAGATATTTTTAAATCTAATATTTTATATTATACTAAATCTATATTATAATCTTTTTATTAAACTTAATATTCTAATATTTTTTTATACTAATAATAAATTAATATCTCTTTTATTTTATATTTATTTATTTTAATAATATTAATAGATAGTAAAAGTTTATTATATTAATTAGATAATAAATTATTAATTATTTTATATAATTTATTAATAAGGAAAATATTATAAATTCTTATTATATTAAATAATTTTAAATAATATAAATAACTAACTTTTTTTAAAACTTTAAAATATCTATTAATAAAATAATTTAACTTCTTAAATAATTATTAAGTAAATAAATATTATATATTTAATTAGATATAATTATTAACTTAGAAATCTTCTAGTTAATAATATTTATTAGTTTAATAGATTATATATTTTTAAATAGTTTAAATAATTAAATAAATATATTTCAATATTTTGTAATTATAATAAATATAAATATATATATTCTAGATATTAAAGTTATTAATAGATAAATATTTAATTTACTTTTAATTTTATATAATTCTAAAAATATATTTATAAAGTATTTTAAAGAAAAGTAAATTATTAAAGAAAGAGTATAATAATATTAGTTATATATAATTTATTATAAATAAGAATTTAAATTAATTATCTTAGTAATAGTTTATAAAAAGTTATAATTATTTTTATAAATATTAATTATAAATTTCTATTTATCTATTAGTTTAAAAGTAATCTATTATAAATAGTTTTATTTTAATTTTAAAGATATTATTAAATTTAATTTAAAAGAAAGAAATAAATTATAATTTATAATTAGAAAATATAATTATTAATAAATTATAATAATAGTAAATATATATAATATAAAGTTTAATTTATTTTTAAAAAGTAATAGTTTTATAATATAGAATTATAATTATTTATTTATTTAACTAATTAATAATAATTAATATATTATTATATTTATACTTATCTTTATTAAAATTATAATAATCTATAATAATATATTTCTATATATATATCGAAATTAATAATAAATAAAGTAAACTAAATATTTTATTTTTAAAAACTAAGTTATAATAATATATATAATAGTTATAGATATATATTATAATATTAATCTATATTATATATTAATAATAGTTTATAAAAAGTAATTAAATCTTTTTGATATTTAAATAAATTATAATTACTAAGTTATATACTTTATAAATAAAAAAAGTTCTTAAATTCTTAGTATTAAAAATAATAAGATAATTATTATATAATAATAAATCTTTTTTAATTTTTAATTTAATAGTTAAATTATTTATTTTAATATTAACTTTTAAAATATAAAGAGAATTATATTCTTAATTAACTTATAATATATATAAAATTAAATTAATAAAACTTATTAATATTAATATTATATTAATCTTAAATAATATTTCTTTAAAGTTAGATTTTAATTAAAAAGTTAAAATCTAGAAATCAAATTATATATCTTTAAATAATTACTATATATATTATTATTTCTTGAATTTATTTTATAAGTTCAATTTATTAGTTTTATAAATTAAAGTATTAATTATAAGGTTTTCTTTATTTAAATAATATATAATAAAGAAATAATAATTAATTAAAAGTTTAATTTATTAAGTTTAATAAATATTAAAGGTTTTAATAATTATAAAGTATTTTAAAACTTTATAATCTATATAAACTTATATTTAATATAAAATATTTATAAACTTAATATATTAATTTATAAATAACTTTATAATTATAAATATTTCTTTATTATAAACTTTATAATTAAGTTTAATAGACTATATTATTTTTAAAAAGTAAGTTATTAAAAACTAATTATTATTATATTTCTATAAAAGTATATTTATAATAATATTATTAAATATATTAATTTCTAATATATAAAAGAGATTATAATTATAATATTTTAAAAGTAAAATAGAAGTTAATATCTTTTTCAAAGTATTAAATAACTATTAATAGTTAATATTAAAGTTAAAGGAAATAATTATTTTTATTAAATTAATTAAAGGTTTTATAATAATATTAAAGTTATAAATAAATTATTAATAGAAATTATAAAAGCTTAAAAAGAATTAAATATTTTTAATAATAGTTAAATATTTCTATTTTTAAATTATAAAGATTTTCTTAAAATCAACTTTAATATTATTAATTAAAATAATAAATCTAAGATATTTTATATATTTAATATTAAATTTATACTTTTTTAAATTAATTTATAAATTTATATTTTTAAGTCTTTAAAGTATTATAATAATATAAATTATATATTTAAACTTATTTTTAAAATAAATCAAAATATTATCTAAATATATTATATAAAAAATATTAAGAAAATTAAATAAAATATTATTTATATAATATTAATATATTATTAAATTATTAATTAATTTAAAAGATATAACTTTATATTTATATATATTATATTAAATATAAAAGGTAATATATTTTTTAGAGACTAGATTTATATAAATATAATAAAATATTTAATAGATATTTAATTTAGTAAAAACTTTAATTTTTGAAAACCTAATTAAAATCTTATTAATAAATAATAATAAATATTAATCTTTATAAATAAAAGTATTTAAAGTTTGAAAATCAATATATAAATATAAAGAATTATTAGATTTCTTTATAAATAAAATAAAGATAATAAAAAGTATTTAACTTAATTTAATAAAGTTTTTTATTAGATTATTTATAATATATTCTTTAATTACTTTTAACTCTTCTAATAATATTTTATAAAGTAAATTATATTTAAAAACTTTCTTATTATTATCTTTTAACTAGATCTTATAATTATATAAATAATAAAATAAAAGAATATTTAATTTAGTTTTAGAGAATATATAAATATATATTATATATTTAATTAGTATAAATAATTCAAAGTTAATATTTATAAAAGAATATAATATAATATTATAATTTATTAAAGTTAATAATTATATAATTAAAATAATAAAGTTTTATTTAAAAGTTTATTATTTCTTATATTAATTAATAAGACTATTTACTTTATATAAAATAATAATAAAAAGTTTATTATTATTATTATTCTTATAAATATATATTATAATAATAATTAAGATTATATATATCTTAATAGTACTTAGTTTTCTTTATAATAATAGAATTTAGAAGAGTTTAAGAAGTTATTAAAATAATATATTATTAAATATAGAAATTAATAATTTAATTAATTTCAATTTCTTCTTTATATAATTAATTATATTTTTAATAGAACTATTAATAATTTTATATAATTATAAAAGTTAGGAAATATAATTTATATAATAAATATATTTATAAATAAAAGATTAATATACTTTATTATAATAATTACTTTATTAATAAAATATATTTTTTCTTTATATAACTTTAATTCTCAGTTTTCTAATTTAAATTTTAAATTATATTAAATTATATTCTTTTAATAAATCTTATTAATCTTATTTAGTTTATATTATAATATACTAATATTATAATTTCTTATATAAATTATTATTAAAAGTAGATCTTTTAACTAAATAAAATATTATTAAATATAATTAATTAGTATATAATTCTTTATAAACTATTTATAATCTAATATTATAATATAACTATTTAAATAAGTAATTAGAAAGAAAGTAAATAATTAAATATAATTATTAATTATAAGATTAAGTAAAATATAATAAATAATTAATAGTTTATTTATATTATTATATTCTTTAATTTATAAAAGTATTTTTAAATATTTAGTTATAAATCTAAAATTATAATAAAGTTATTATAAAAAGGAAATATTAATTAAAGTAAATATATTAACTTTAAAGTTAATAAAAATATTAATTTAATAAATAATATTATTTTTTATTAATTTATATAATATTATTAAATAGTTCCTATTTATAAATTTTATTAGATTTAAATACTTTATATCTTTTAATTTATTTAAAAAGAAGTTTTTATTTAAATATTATTTTTTACTTAATTATCTTCTAACTAATATATATATATAATAACTTTTATTTTTATTTTTAATAATATATCTTTTTCTTTAAACTCTTCTAATATATCTTTATATTCTTTAATTTTATTTACTATATAATAAAGAGTTTAAATATAATATATAAAAGAAGAGAAGTTTTTTAAATATCTATTTATTTAAATAAATAAAGTAATTTATTAAAATATAAAGAAGAAATACTAAAATATATTTATAAGTAATTATAATTAGTTTTTAAATATATTTTATAATACTTTTTATAATATATTAATAATAAAAGTAATAATAAAGTTTATAATAAATTATTAACTTTAAATATAAAATATAATATAATTATAATAACTAATTATAACTATTATAACTTTTATAAATAGTTTATAAATCTTTTTTATAATTATAATATTTATATTATTATTATTAATAATATAAAGAATTATAATATCTTCTTTATAATTTCTATTTATAAAATAGTTTATAAATAAATATATATAGTAGTTCTAATTAAATTTATAAATAAGATTAATTTACTTTTTAATATTATTTTTAAAATAATTATTATTATTACTTTTATTAATTAGATTAACTAGTAATTTAAATTATTAATAAAATAACTTAAACTTAATATTATTCTTTTAAACTAAATAATAATATATATTTTATACTTTTTATTATTTAATTAAATTTATTAGAAAGTAAATAATATTTTTAATTAATAAGTTAAAAGTATATATATTATATATATAATATTCTTTAATAAATTATAATATTAAGCTTTTAATTTAACTAATAATATATTAATATTTAAAATTATTATTTATAAAGTTATTAATATATTAATATATTTAGTTTTTGATTATTTTCTTCTATATATAAATAAAAGTTTCTTAATTATTAGAAAGTTTAGATTTTAAAAAGAGAACTTTAATTAATATATAAATTATTAAAATTAAAGTTAAAATTTAATAAATAATCTATAATTATTATTATAAAGTTAGAGTTTAAGATATATTATAAGTTATTATTATATTATATTTAATTATAAGTTATAATAATAATTATTATTTTATTTTATTTATAAATATTATAAACTAAACTTAGATTTATTATATTTACTTTAATAATATATTAATTATTAGATTAAAAGAGATTAAAAAAGTTATTATTAATAGATTAATAATAAAGAAAGTTTTTTAAATATTTTTATTTTTCTAATATTACTCTTTTTATAAATAAATATTAATATTTTAAATAAAGTAAATAGTTTTTAATTAATATAAATAAATAGATATAAAAGATTTATTTTTATTATATTTTAAAGATAATTTATCTTTTATTTAGAATAATATTTAATTAGATTTAATAAATTCTTAAATATTAAATTAGGTTTTAAAAAGAAAAGTTAAAAAGTCTTTTTATTATATAAAAGTTTAATTAAAAATATTAAAGAATAAAATATATAAATACTTTTAAAAAGATATTTAAAGTATAAATATTATTAAATTAAATCTTTTAGAACTTAAATAAGTTTATAAATAAAGAGAGTAAATATTATATATTAATAAAGTTAAAATAGATTTACTTTTACTATTTAAAGAATCTTAATAATTCAAAGATAAAGAGAGATTATAATATTAATATTATTTAAAATACTATTAATATAATTAAAGAGAGTAAATTAAATTATAAATAATATAATAAGACTATTAATAAAAATATTAAATAATTTTAAAATTTATAATTATAGAACTAAGAAGAGTTTAAAATTAAAAGAGTTTATATATAATAAAGAGTTATATATAATTAGTATATATATACTAAGTTATATAATCTAGTATATAATTATTATTATAATATATTTATTAAAATCATTATACTTTTCTTATAAAAAATTAAATATTTAATATAACTTTCTTTTTATCTTTATTTTAATATTATTAACTTTGATTATTAATATTAATATTTTTATTAAATTAATATATTAAAGTAAATAATATTAAATAATATTAAAAGTTAAAAATAGATTATATTAAAAAAAGTTAATTTAATAATTTAAATTTATAAAGAATTTATCTTTTATTATTATTAATAAAAATAATAGTTAATTAGTTTTAAGAATATTTTAAATACTAATTTAAAAATTAAATATTATAATATTTCTTATAATATTATAAGAAGGTGAATTTATAAACTTAATTATAATAAAAGAACTTATTTAGAAACTTTTATTAAAAAGTATTAAAAGAGATATTCTTTATATTATTAGATATATATAAATAAAGTATAAAAAAGAAATATTATTATTTATTAATAAATTAAAATAAATCTACTTTTACTATTTAAAGAATTATTAAAGAGATTTAAAAGTAAAAAGAAATTTATAATAATATTATTTAAATAGTTATTAATATAATTAAAAAGATTATTAAATTATTAATAATATAATAAAACTATTAATTTAGAATACTAAATAACTTTAAAATTAATAATTAAAGAATTAAAAAGATTATAAGAATTTAAAAGTTTATATATAAGAAGTTATTATATAGAATAAATAATTAAGTTATATATATACTAATATATATATATAGTCTGGTTCCCAGGTCTAACCCACGTGCAGTCAGCTCATGCAACATCGTGATGATTCGGTCCAAATCGTCACACTCTACTTAATAAAAGAAAGAAAGTAAAATAAGTTGTTAGTAATAACAGAGATTTAAAAGATTATAAAGGATCTTCTTGTAAGTTCTAAGAAGATTCTATCAACTATAGCTCGAGGGTGGTTTGATAATATAATACGTTTCAAATCCGTCAGGAATTTCTTTCATGATACAAGGGTGAGCTCGAATCCCTCAAATTATATGCGGTTCAAAACTTGGTTTTAAACTCGCGGGTATAGAGACAGATTAAGGTAGTATTTAGTACTGTGCTGAGAATGCTCAAAGAGCTTGATAACATACCTTCAACCCATGTTAAACAGCGGTGATAGTCCTTTATCCCATGTTCTAGTTGGGGGGGGGGGGGTTATGCAGGCTGCTGTCATCAGTGGCTGGTGATTTCGACGTCATAGTTGAGTTTGTGTCAAGGGCTAAACGGAGCACATTCTCGATTTGACGTTGCATGACACGCACCCCCAGATTCTATAAACGGCCCGAGCCTTACCACACACCTTATCATTGGATCTATCAACGCTTGTCAGACCTAATATGACACTAATCAATCAAAGCTTTTTGAATTGGCTATACCTCCGAAGCGCCTTAGCACGGAAACCTTTCATCGTTCACCGTCTCGCTAGATCAGAATCAGGATTTCATTGCAAGGGAATTCAATCGATGCGCTGGTACACGAATAGTCGGCCGCAGCGGTTTGTCCATCATGCCCTCATGCCAAGGCGCTGCGCCACTTCCTAGCATCAACGATGTTTGCTCCGTACAAGCGGCGCATATAATAGTCGTGCCTGCTTGCCAACTTTGATTCTCAATAGCCTGCCTGCTCAAGATGAACCTCCCACTTAGCACGCGCGATTTCTGGGATCTCTCTAATTATTGTTTACAGCTAGTCGTGAGACTGCGGGGTCTGAAAATCGACCATGCGCATCTAGAGGCCGAGGCTGGCTTCCTCCTAATTCTCTTTAACGAGCTTCATCATACTCTTCGACAGTTTTGTAATATTCCTACTGATTACGCCAAGATTTTGAGTGGCATTCGGCAGAACTGCTATGAGACGCTTCACCACCTCGAAGCCCACCTCCGGCGATACGAAAAGTCCCGTACAGATAACGTGATAAAAAAGTATGGGCGTCGATTAATGATAGCGGTAAAAAACAGGACACCGGAGCTTAAGGCAGAACTGCTCCGTCAAGTGGTACTTATGTCGCAAATGCTGTCTCTTCTCCGCCAGTGAGTCTAGAGCAATCGCATATAAAGCCCGAATATTATCTTCCAGCCGCTAACGCAGTTGATTTAGGCAGCTCGAGTACTTCAAGGCAGAACAATTCCGGTCTACTATGCTCCAAAAGGTCGAGGAACTCACTAAAGAGTTGAGACTTAGTAGTCTAGAAGCCAAGCAAGACAAGCTACTCCTAGCCAAAGCGGTCGATTCCATCGAACAGGCTAAGCTAAATGGCCCATTGTTCAACCCATTAATGTATGTTATCCCCGCACACATTTGTCCAGAGGCATGACAATGTAGCTGAATACTATGGTTAGCAATGCAAATAGCCTAATTAATCAGCCTCTCGTCTTCGATGACCTACGTGTAAAAGCTCTGACCTTCGGCGACCAACCCCTGAACAAGAGCGTCATTGACCCGCCTAAACAAACGGCCGATTCAAACCGCTCTACTCCTTGGCTCCGTACAGTCATATGGATATTGGTGATCGCAGTCGTTATTTTCTATTTTGGGAAATAAGTGTTCTTGCAATATCTGCTATCTCAACAAAAATAGTCTCGAGCTGATCCGAAAGGCTGTTAAGGACAAATTATACAGTCGCTAAAAACAAAAGATATTTAGCGAGGTATAAGAATTAAAGATATTTAGAAGTCGCTCGATTTTAAACAAATTATATACTTTACTAAAAGTGTTAGTTTATTAAATAAATTATTTTAAACTCTTTTTTGTTATTATATTAATATTATTTCTTTAGAATTATATTATAATCCTATTTTTTTAAATAGAAAAATTAAAGTATAATTTATTTAAAAGTGAAATAGAATTGTAATATTACAATAAAGTAGTCTAATTTATTATATTAAATAAAGTTAATGTAATTTAATAATAAATTCATACAATGTTATATATTATTAGAAAAATAATTAAAAATAATTAGAAGATAATTAAATAATAATTTAATTATTAATGTTATGACCCCAGTTATATAGTAGCCTGAGGACCTTGGGCTCAAAGGGTAGCCATCTGTATTCAGTAGGCGTTAACCCTCGCATTTGGATTACAATTAATAAACTATCTAAGCGGTATAAGTCTCCAAATATGAGATCCTCTCTCCCATGCCTCTTCTTTTATCTCGCCAGAATTGACCCGGTAGGCGATACCATCTTTCCACTCAATCTGAAGCACTAGCAGCATTGGATCGGTGAACTGATTTCGCCGGCTACCTAAAACAGCGAATTCACATCGCTCTGGACCACTGCTAACCCTCTCCCAGTCGTCGGATATTAAATTTCCCGTAGAGCCAACAGCATTGCCGAAAGAATCCACAATTGTAGCGTAGCGCTCATCACGATTATCGGGTCGTAGTAGAATAAAGGATGCACAAATTGTCCAGAAGAAAATGAATTGCTTTTCCGGAACCTCGCATAGTTTCGTGAAGAGAAGCTGTGGACATTCAGACTCGAGATCTGCAAGGGTGACGAATTGGTTATGGTTATGTTTCCAGCTTGGATTGCCTATCGGTGCTATCCAGTCATACAGCGTGGTTCCGTGTCGGGCGCGTTCGAGGCGGAGAGGAGTATGGTAGTGTTCAAAGCAGAGAATTTCAGGAAATTCTCTAATGACTAAAGTAAGTAGAGGAGCAGTGAAGACTTTACACTAGGTAAACAACTTATCCGACTTCCGCGTCATAACGGTCATCTCCTATGCAGACAAACACCTCACCAATCCAACCCATCCACGACCAGCTGGGAAAAGGGACTTTGACTTGCATAGAAGTCATTGGCAGCGTCGAAAGGTCTCTTCTACGGCGCAGGCCAGTAAAGGAAGTCCAGAGTAGCCCCTGTTCAAAATGAGAACGTGGTAGTCCCCAGGTAAAGTCATTACCAGACAAAGCTGATAGGCCCTGCAGGACCGCGAGAAATCCATCGAAGGCGTCGCCTTGATTAGTGAACGTCCTACGGGTGTAGTTGGCTACAAGGTTCTGGTATATCTTCCAGAAGCGTAGTTGTTCATCGTCAGGCTCGTAAAAGTTTCGAAAGGGCCGCCGTAGGGTTATTTCGGTGGCGTTCTCGTGGAATCGGTGGAATTGGAGCTGGTTGTTTTCAAAATAGGACTCTTCACAAAACGTGGCCTCCCGGCAGACCCAGTAGACTTGTTCGGGCATGAAGATAAGAACACGGCGAGACAGCACACGCTCTTGCATCGTCCAACCGCGGGCATTCCAGGGTGTGCGTTCCAAATAGTGCTCTTTTGGGTTGGCAAGGGGTTGCAATGTTGTCATCAGGGAAAGTCCGTGATCCATGTCCCCCGTGCCATTCTTTGCCGCTGGTATCACCACCAGTTCCTCTTGCCTGAGGGAACGGCTGCCAGGGCGGAGTCCAGGAAGGCCGCCTTCGACACTCGACGCAGACGCAGCCATGATAGTGAGGAAATCGAAGCCATATATCTGACTCATGGCTCTTATTTGGAATCCCCTATCGTCATCATCATCCTGAATGATACATAGCGCGTCTATCCAAAGATACCGGAACCTAAGAGACTTGGTCAGCAGTATGGAGTCTTTGATCGTTTGGGGTAGGGCTTTTTCGGTCAGAGCATTTGGTTTAGCCATATCATCCTTGTTTTGTATTTCCAACTTCAACTTCTGTGGCCCACCCCAGACATAGCTGAGCGCTATGTACGGATGCCTTGAGAGGTGGGTGTCCACCATAGTGACGATGCACATCTGCTCAACATCGACGAAACGGATCCTTTCGAGCTTATGTTTCGAGCTTATGTTTCGAGCTTATGTCAGCACTCTCACAAGCGATGCCGTGGTCCGTCTTGCAGATGTCAATCCATCGTTGTACCCATCGTAGATCGAGCAGGAGGGGTCGCCGACGGCCGCCGAAAACCATCATATCAACTCCTAGACGAGAATTTACAAACTGCTCATCCACCTGAGCAGATCCTGCGCCGATATTGCATGCCTGAAATGCATAGAATAAGCTTTTGTTTGGACCTCCAATCTTATATGCGTTGGTGTATATATTGACGAGGATAGAGAGCCGGCGAATCCAATAATTCGTTCCCTTGGAGTCGCGGTATACACCGAAGAAAGACGTCTCCGCCTCACAAATGTCTTCGTCACCGAGACGATTAGCGACCTGCCCAGTTAGAGCATTTCCAATAAGCTGACATAGCCGGCATGCCTTGCTCCGCTGAAGAATTTGGCTAAAGGAGCCGAGTGTGGTCAGATAGTGGGTATCGTCGCGCTTGTCCTTGAAAGGGTGTCGCCTTTTATCGGCGCGGCCTTCTCTGAGGGCAGGCAAATCTGAGATCAAAGGGTTTCTTAGGCCCTCGAAATTGATTTTGCTGCAGAACTCGCATAGTCTAACAGAATCCATATTCTATTCAGTGTCTAGTAGTAATTATTAGTTTCTTGTGGTTTTGATTTAGTATAACCGACATCCCGCTTTAAAGCACGCCCCACTACAAAAAAATCACTATTTTTTAGATAACTACAACCTTCAATTATAAATAAATCCGAATATTGTGACGAGACTGCTAATAAAAGACACTGAATATCCTTAGAACTTGCAACTAAAGAGCTAAGAGGATTCTAAGAACCCGAAGTCTTATATACAGGAAGAGGTCACGTGAGTTACGTGCTGAAGTCACATGCACGCTAAGGCATTCTCATGACCTGTCCCACCAACAGGCAGTTCATGCCTGAGAAATCGGGCAACATCGTGACGATTCAATACCTCAATGATGCCGTATTCGATAAGCGAATGGAGACAAAGTGCATTGTAACGGATTAGTGCAACTTTGAATGTATCCTGCACCTATTCATATTGAATGCTACCATTTTCAAGGCTGTGTCCGGCCACATGCCTGGCTCAGCCTGGCTGAGCACATTGCGAACCATAAGGCAGACTTTCGCTTGCTGCGAAGTCACTGCCATAGAAGTGAATTGCCAAAAAGCATCTGCGTCCCTAATATCAAACCCGCATGTCTGAGATTCGTGAATGCTGAATCGCTTCGATTTCTAACCATTGATGAATGCATTTACTGGTCGTTTTTGAATCAGCTTCAAGCTCCCAATATGATTACCGAAGATGAAGCTCGAAAAGTAATAGACACAATCCGTGAGGAATGTGGTCTAACCTCCAACAACGAGACATTCGTCGCCTCGTTTGATCGGATGTCAAAAATGGGAGCTTGTATTGATCCACCCCGGCAGGTGAAGCTTGCCAAGTAGTGACTGACGCCAACGCCTCCCCGCTTTTCCAGCGAATTGTATGACAATGCAACACACTTCGTCCTCGAACTACTACAAAACGCCGACGACAACACTTACGAGTCAAAGACACCCTCTATCAAATTCACGTACACGCCTGGCTCCTATCACCCTGTAGACTACCTATTACCTCAACTTATTACTTACTAGGTAATAGGTAGCCTACTCGGTAATGGGTAACCCACTGGGTAATGGGTAACCCACTGGGTAATGGGTAACCTACTGGGTAATGGGTAATCCACTAGGTAATGGGTAACGTACAGGCTGTGGGTAACCTATGGGCCGTGGGCTGGGCTATCATTTTCTCAGCCCACCCAATGGGGCCCCAAAGGGTCAGCAGCCCGCCCATTGGGGCCCCGACCCGCTGGACAGGGCCCCGCCCACTGAGCTTCTGCCGCAGCCTACTTGAGGGTATGCTGCGCAACCTTCACTGTGCTTCCAGAATAACTAAACTTAGCCACAGTTCGTCTTAAAGTATCACTGGCTTCACCATCTGCCAGATCAACATATAGATTCCTTTTTCGAAGGTACAAGGACTAGTTTACTGGCCACTTTAGCCTCAAGAGAGTGTTTAGAAGTTTATGATGGCTGGATACGACGACCAGCCACGGTATTTCATGTGCCACAGGGGTTCTTAGATGAAGATGGCGTGCCTTGCAGCTTGAGCCCACAAACATCAAGCAAACATCTTTCTCTACATTACCCGACATGGACCATGCGCGCCCTATTGGACCTGGCAGTTCTAAATTTGACACCGGAAATGTTCTTGGACGACCTGGATAGCAGGATTGAACAAAATCAAAAATGGTTCAAGAATCAACCTGAACACTGACATGCCAGCCTTTGCCGAGCGCTAGCAAGTTTGACTGATGACAAAAAATTGGCAGAGACTATAAGCAAAATGCCGTTAACACCTACTGTAGACGGATCTTGAATTGCGGCATTAGATGAGCCTGTGCTCTTGGCTCGGGACATAAGTGCTGATGAAATTCCTTTTAGGGACACCATTACCATTGTCCACCCAAAAATCGCCACAAATTATGATCGGCGTAGACTCTTTGAAACTCTTGGTGTTACATCCATGGATATTCTAAAGCTTTGCACGTACATCTGCGAAGCACACTGCGGATGATTTTCAGCCCGAAGATTGGACGGCAGAGCAGTTGGTTGCTCAGACTTCTTTCCTTTTCAAACACTCATTCAGGCCGCCGTCAGAAGCTAATATGTGGTTTGCAACAACGGATAATCAGCGATGCAGAGAATCCTGCCTATATCTGATTGGTTCCGCGACGGATTCCGGTGCCTACAATATGGTCTCACAGCTGAAAGGACATTTTCCAGCGCTTCATCCTTCTTATCTGTCGGCAGACAGCCATGACTGGCGTTCATTTCTAATTGACAGCCTTCGGCTTGCGACTATTCCTCACCTTGTCACCTTCGCTGAAAATGACAAGAGCTCATTCACTATGTCAGATGAGTTCAAGCATCTATTCCGCATCTCCGATGCGCCACAGGTCCTCAATTTTGTGCTCGAGCACTGGCAACTATATTCTCCATGGCTTGAATCTGACTCCGGCAAAGCTGCAATAAGTTCCAAGAAACTGCTCAAGACCATAGCAGCCGTCGAAATTTCCACTTCAAGTGGAGGATTCTAGCTTGGCTCTGGGATTTTGAATAAACTTGATGCTAGGTTGCAGTCTGAAGACATGCCGATACTAGATTTTGAGAATCAACTCAGCGATCTTCAAAAACAACGACTGGCACGTTTCGGCATTGCCGTAGATCTGGGTGTAAATTATTATTTATCATGCCTTGAATACATAAGTCATCAATGGCAGCCAGATAAAGATGTAACAGCGTACCTTTACGAGCAGATTCAAGATCGCTATGATGGTAACGAGGACACTATAGGGTGAGTAAACTTCAGATTATGCACTTCTAGACTGACAAGATAGGTCTGCTTTTCGTTCGAGAGGTCTGATTTACATGGTCACCAGCAGACGTAAACCTGGTCAAGCTACTACCTGGCTCACCATCGGCAAGTGTGCGCAACGGAAGTACGATGCGAGCAGCGCATGTCCTCTATGCAAGGCGTTATTCAATTTCTTGTTGCTTAATACCGCCGATACTATGATAAGACTCGCCACACGCCTCAGAAACTTAAACATGGCAGACAATCTGCAAGCGATCCTCAGTCTCTTCTATGAGATCGAAGAAGCCCTTTCTAGACTGAACAAAGGCAAAATGGCTCAGTTCATCAAAGATATTCAAGAGCTTGCGATCATCCCAATTATTCGAAGCCCAAGAGACGAATCTTTTGAAAGATTAGTAACGCTGCAATCATCGGGTTGGCTGATCGCGGACAGACCACATTTCAAGGACAGCTTCAGCGGAAAAGTGCCCCTTCTTGCAGTCACCCCTAGGCAGATTCATGACTTAGATAAGTTGTTCCAAGCGTTCAAACTTGATCCAAGAAGGTTATCCACATGCACGATGACCCAAGACAGCGGCCGAGGAAAAGCGGTGATATTACGCACCCATACTGGCTTCATACGCGCTCGAGTTGACTTTCTGCTGGCGTAAGAAGATTTTATCATTTTATAATTAAGACACTGTTCACTAACTGATTTCTATTCTTATTCCAAAGAATATGAAAGAGTATGAACGATGTGCACAGCGTGTAAGGGGGATAACTATTGACAAGGCTACCCAGATAGTCCAGGCGATCACTGCGAAGTACGAAGAGAAGGAATACAGCGGCCGACCTATTCCTGGTGAGGTTTTTGCTACTGTAGATGGAGGATGCCTTCAACTGCATGTCCTTGATGGAGACCTTGTAGCTGTGATGCCTCCTCTTATTTTAGCACGACCTATTCCCAACCATTGTGGCATTACTGACTCCACTCGTCTGGCTTTATTATCCAGTGTCTTATCCGAGCCGGGCATTCAGCGTTTATATCACACCTTTGTACGTGAAGGTTTCTTCGTCGATATTGACATTAAGTGTAAGTCTCGAAAGTTGCCTCGTGGAAGTTCAGCCGTTAACTTTGCACAGCTGCCAAAGCCGCGCAAGCTGCGGCCAGAAACGCAAGCACCGAAACCAAGGGCGAAGAAGATAAGTACCTAGGCACGTCCGGCGATTTGTATACCATACCTTCTCCTTATGGCTTCGCGAAAGAAGAGACAAACGAGAATGAGCAATTTCAGCAATTTGGCACCCGTCATGCGTCATCAAAAAGGAAGAAAAAGGCAAGTGCGAAGCAAAAAGGCCGAGGGATACCTTTGTTGAATCTTGTTGTGACGAGAGACGAGAACTTCGTCCTGAAGCAAGGCGTCGTAGTGAAGAACGATGATCTTGAACGTAGCCATGATCTGCAATTTCTGGGTGAATCAATGGTAAGACTTCGCTTTCCAAGATCTCCAAATCTCGTTAAAGAAGACTAGGTACATGAATTCTTCAAGCACAAACTTCTTAGCACATATGATACTTCTCGATGGACAAGTATGCTTAAATCAAGAGCAGGACTGCCTATATCTGGTGTCCATGCCAACGAATCATCTTTCAGCTTTAAGGATCGTCACAGTTCAGAGGCTTTCACGGACTTCTTGGTCGCCAGTGGTCACCCTGATAGCAGACAATAAAGACATTTCCATCCCCGCTACCACATCGAAGTCATGGTGTCGCCAACACAGGAGCTTGAGCCTTTCGTATGGGACTCAAAAAGACTTGATAGAGTGAGATTGTCATTGGTGCCAAATCAGTCAGTGCAAAGATACTGACATAATTTAGGCACGGCGCTTTCACCTGTTCGATCGGTCTATTGCAAAGGTGCGCGACATATTGGTAGTCATACAAATCACTACAGTATACACGAAGCCGAGATTCCATCTGCTCATTGACCCTTGGAGCCTTGTCAAGTCGCAGCAACTGATCCTTCATGGTAATCACGTTCTTCAAGCTTCGATAGCCGCGAATGCTCGTCGACCAATTTTTTCGAGCAATTCAAAATCTACTACAAACCAATTCCGCCAATCTGACAGGACGCCAAACAATCATACATTTGTCCAAGTTCCACCACATTATGATGGGTGGAACGCCCCAGCGGCTCAGAAGCGTAGTCAAGTACAATCATGGCTGAATGCAGATTGGAGGAAGCGACGAAACACGGATCCAGCGTCCGTAGATAGCCCAGCTCAGGCCAGAGTGAATCTCTCAACCGCTAAGAAGGAGCTACCACAACCACATCATCGAGACCCGGCAGGCAATGTGCCGGGTCAAAATGGTTTGGGCGTAAGCAAGAGTAATCAAGGAGCACAATCTGTCACGAACGGATTCCCTACGCCAAACACTGGCCAAGGTGGTCACGTTCCCGCTGTAACTGCCCTGCTTGGGACGGCTGTGAATACCGAAGAGTCATACAGATATCGCCGCTTGACAGAAGATAATTGTGGGAAGACTCAGTACGTGGCCACAAACGTCACCCTTTTTTGGGACGTCTGGCTATTGTACTTATTGTCTTAATTGATCAACTACTATGTGTGTCTATGGTAACTATTTATATGGGTAACCCAGCGAAAAGTTTTCACCCGAAGCGAACCGAGGTAGGGCAAAATCATGGTCGGCGACGAGTGCCCCACTCACTTCCAAAACATCCGTCTGTTCGTACTTTTTCCTGCTGAAAAGCATGAACTCTTAAGAGGTGCACTCTACTGTGTGTCTTTGGACGAACCGGGCAGCTACCGGGCACTTTCGTACGTTTGGGGCGCTGTAAAATTCCCAGAAGTGACGCCACTTCTGAAGAAGTGACAATTTGGGCTTATAAAGCTTCACATACCCCCCTCAGAGTATCAACTCTGAAAGCGTGTCTGATTGAATGGTAGACCAGGGCTAGATATTTCCCGGTTTTAAAATGCACTTGTGTGTGTGTAGAACTACCGCCGGAACCACTTCTGAATAAGTGGACTAAGCCGGTTTTATACTACCTCTTCCCTGGGTAGACCGCCTAGTTATTTTTCTTGATGAAAGCTTCGCTTAGCTTCCTTGTAAAAGCTGGAGGTTGTACCAATGCGCCATGAGCGCGAACCGGTCTCATAACTGTAAAATTCCCAAAAGTGACGCCACTTCTGAATAAGTGACAATTTGGGCTTATAAAGCTTCACAGGCGCCGAGAAGAATGAAAGATACTTTGTGACTACTCCAGAAGGCCAGCTGCAAGTGAGAGGGACATTGAAGACTATATTAGAGACCCTTAGAAGCTCGCAAAAACCGGTCACTCTATGGATAGATGTTATCTGTATCGACCAAAAAAATGCACAGGAGAAGAGTGCGCAAATCTGCTTACTACCAGAGATCTTCCAAAACGCTGTATGCACTCTTGCCTACCTTGGCAATAAATCTGATCATGATGCTGCGATCGAGACACTTCTGCAGGTTCGTGTCAAGCATATTCTCGGTGACAAACAGGACAAGGATTGGCCGAAAGATCTCCCAACGGTGGACGCGAGTTGGCACGATCTTCACATTCCGCCGCCTGATGCACCAATCTGGGACAATATTCGAGCTTTGTTCAGCAAAGCATGGTTCCGCAGAGCATGGATTGTGCAGAAAATGGTCATTGCGCCGAGCATAAAAGTCGTTTGCGGCAAATGGATGGTGGACTGGCAAGATCTTCTCGCTGCTACAGAACTTGTAGATCAGGAATACCAGGATGCCGCGGCCGAGATGCGCCCATGGCGCGTATTCCTAACCTTAGGGCAACATAGAGAATGGGAGGCTCGGCTCAAGCGTTGGCCTCTATATCTGCTGCTGGAAAACTACCGTCATGTCGATTCCACGCTTGCATGGGATCGTTTCTACTCCTTGGTTGGTCTTGCCACGGATGGCGATCGTGACGAATTTATGCCAGACCATACAGCCAGTTTCGAGACTATAGCATTAAGTATTGCAGAAGGCATGCTTACTGAGCATGGCATGATGCTTCTATATCGAGCTGGACTTCAGGAATCCATCGCGGAGGTCAATTCCCATCGTGGGTGCCAGACTGGACGAGACTGAAGCCAAACAGTCTCGTAAACTCTAGCATCGTTGGAGCGAAGTTTAATGCATGCGGAGATACTACTCCTCTGTTTAATCACAAGACCGGTTCAGATGAATTGCAAGTCTCAGGTTTTGTTATCGGTACAGTGGAGCAGATGGGCGTTCCTTGCGCAAACAAAACCAAATCACGCAGGGTTTTCTTCACCGAGGTAGACAAGATGATTGAATCACTCAGTGCTGCAGTCAAGAAAGATGAAAAAGAAGATTGGAAGTGGCAAGTGCCTATCGCAGGAGCAGAACATATGCCCGATGGCCCTTTCCAACAAGCCAACCTTGAAGAGTCGTACACTGCTTACAGAAAATGGCAAAAAACCAAGAAATACAGCGCGAAAAAGCAGAGCGAAGCCTATATCTCACTTAACAGCAGATCTCTCAATTGGCGCTTTGCACTACTTGGCAAAGATCGCTGTGCGCTGCTACCACCTAATGCGCAGCTGAACGACGTCGTTTGCATATTTGCAGGTGGAGCGGTGCCGTTTGTTATTAGACCGGGTACCAGGACAGATTGCTATCGACTTATTGGCGAATGTTACGTGGCCGGGGTGATGTATAGTCAAGAGAGCAAGCAACTGTCGGGATCTCTACGTGTTTATACTATTTACTAGTAAATAGTATAGTATATCGTCGATTCTCTAGTTATATAAAAGTAGTATAGATATATAAAGTTATATATTAAAGTAGTTAAATAATGTCTAGTAAGTAAAAAGCGGGTTGAGATTTCGGGCGGGTTGATCTTAAATATAATATAATTATATAAAACGATTCTTGTCTTCTGAGTCACGTGGAAGTGGTCAGGTCACGGGATACTAATAGTCGGCGGGACCAACAGTATTATCGTAGGTTTATTGTTGAAAACAGTCATATGGGAACCCGGTAGTTGTAATAGTAGGTAAGAAGTTGTAATTGAAAGGCTGAGCACGAAGCTCTATAATACTAAGGAAAACTATCTAGTTATATAAACCTTTGTTCTCTGTTGTCCTATCAGTCCTATCACCTCCCACTATAGTAGGACAGGTAGGACCTGGTAGGACGTTATATAGTTATTACTTAAGGTTCTACTAAGAGTGCTCTTAATTCCTCTCGCACCATCTTATTTATAAGTACCTTCCTCTTAGAGTACCGTTCCTTCTGGAGGTACGCTCATAAACGTTGGCACCTTTTCTGTCTTCGTACTAAGGGTCAAGGCGGCTTGACTTCGTTTTATTGTGTAAATATTGAAGATATTGAAGATTATAGTCTAAATCTCTAAAAAAGTTTTTCAATTTACTTCTTTTCTTTATTTTGTAATTAAAAATAAATTTGTATTTGATCATATATAATAATAACCTGAACTTTAAAATGACTTTCTATTAATGAGATTTGTCAAATCCAACTTTTCTTCTCGCGGCAAGTGCTCTGTGTTCTTCATATACGAGAATCCGGCTTTCTCCATCGCCATATCGTTTATCCATCGACTATTTGGCAACACATCTTCTCCTCTCGACAAAGTATCCGCAAGATATGCCCAGCAGAGCGCATTGCCGACAGTACCAACCTCATCACTGACATGCGTTTGGGCATATTGGCTCATTGTACTATACGCCTTCTCATCGCTGAGTAGAGAGTGCAAATGCTGTGCTACCGTTTTCGCATCACCAGGCTCAACAAGAAAGCCACTCTTTGTGTCCACTATTTGAAGTCCAATGCCGCCAACTCTAGTTGCAATTACGGGGATTGATTTGTGCAAAGCCTCCGAAATCTTGACTTCAAACCCTTCTCGAGTCGAAAGTTGAAGGACGATCTTGGCGTTGGAGAGCAAAGCATTGAGAATTTGATCTGTGGGGCCCACACGCATGACTATAACGTCAGACCGAATATCCTTGTATTTCTCATCAAGTGCTTCCATTGTCTGATAATATATCCAAGAGGCATCTGGATCATCAATAGCAGAATGGCCAGCAAGGACAAGTTGTGGGATATCTGTGAGATCCCTATTCTTCATATAAGACCTCCTTAGTTCTGCATATGACTCCAGGACGTGAGGGATTCCCTTGGATGGATCGAAACGTGCAATTTGGATGATATAAGGTCGAAGAGGAAATGCAAGCTTATTCATACGAAATTTTTGACATTCGCTGTTGAACTCATGGATGTAATATTGGGAATCGTAATTATCAATGTTCTTGTTAAGACCATCGAGCCAGTCAGTCGTTGCTGGCATATATCCTACTTTTTGTACCGGTACATCGCCTGGTACGAACTCCCGCACTGGATGGCTGATAAAAACGTCAGCACTTTTGACTTTATTCCACAACCAATCCCAAACATCAGCAGTTGGGTTGTCTTTCTTGTCAACAAGATCTCTCCGGATTTGAATATGACTGCGGAAGATGACTGGTCGAGATGGATCAAGCTGCTTTGCCAAAAGAACTAGATCAGGCATCTGTGGATCGTCTATTATCACGACATCTGCTCCTCCTTCTGAGCGTGGACGAAGAGGTCCGCCCTCGCAAGTCCAATACCTTTGAGCGTTTTGGTATAACCATGCTTGGAGGATAAGGATTTGAGCTTCAGCCAGGTGTTCCTTTGGATCTGCAACGCCTTGAAGGATGTTGTGGTTGGTCTTGGTAATTCTAAATGCTTCTGGCTTCGGTTTTGGAACATACCTACCCAAAAGTTAGTACTCTGACAAAAATGTGAATGAATTCTGAATATCAAATACCATTTGCAGTCTACTCCTACAACCCGGAAGTACCTGATGAGAGCATGCCGCATTAAAGCAACTCCACCGCCTTGTGGGGTGCTGCTAAAAAAAGCGATTTTGATATCGCGCTGCTTTAGCGACTTGACGTATTTCATACACGCATTCCATGTCTGTTTGCTTCTAACGCTATTTTGATAGGATCTGGGCCAGGTAAGTTGAGCGTGGCCGGCTGCATCAACTTGAACCTCATTTCTAAAGCCTACTAGAACACGTGGTTGCATGCTCGGGCCAAAGTAGCTACATCGAAGTTCAGTCAAAACCAGTTTAGCGAAATGTTAATAGCTTACCTGAGACATTTCCGTGCCATGGAGTCTGCTTCTTCGTCAACCATTAGTCGCCCGCCTCTCAAATTTTCGCAGTCAAGCGACTGCTCGAAGATCAATGGCACAATATCCAACTCGGCCCACAGCCGTGAGGGCAACTCCGGGCTCAATGTGGCGACTCTTCTAGTCATCCCAACGCCAACGAATTTATAGCAGTATTCTTGTTCGTAATCCCGGACCTTGCTGAGAAAGTAGTCAGCAAGCCGCGAAGATAGCGCTTCCGGGTTGATATCGCCTGCCGGAGACTCAGTGTCGATGCCGGCTTCAAAGCCGCTGTTCCCTGTTGGAGAAGGGTTTGGATATTGATTTCGCAATTTTTCTACAGCAAAATCAATACTATATGTGCCATCGTGTGATACAAGACCAGCATCAACACTTCCATCCCCTCGTACGAATGCAGCGATGCCTAGGAACATAGGCTGTGACACAAAATTAGTGCTTGGCTATGTAGTTGACCTCGTTACCAAGTAGACGAACTTGAAGCTGTATGCCATAGCTTTTGCTTTCCTCTTTCTCCTGATTTACCCTGGCATTACGTGTACTAATGGGCGCTGTACGAAACTCGTACATCGTAACCCTCTTTGAGAGATGCCCAGGCTCTGATAGTGTTGTTTTATGCTCCCTAGGGCCATCAGGATTAAGAATATAGAAATTCTGGTCTGCCATTGTTGTAGTTGTCAGGATAGATCTAGAGACGAAATTTTAAGATGAAAGACGACAAGCTGTCTTATCTATTGATATAGAAATATCCCTACTGTGGTCTTAGTGGATTAATTTATTCGGGTAGAGACAACTCTGCAGATATCGAACGATAAGTAGTATGATTATGACGTCAGAACATGTTGTTACATCTCACCTAACTAGTATCACGTAGCTTCAACTAACTTTATGTGTGAAACCAAATATAAGCCGTAATTGTCACTTCTCTAGAAGCGGCGTCACTTTTGGAAGTTTCACGTTATGATATATTTACCCAAAATAAATAAATCTACACAAAATGCGGAGGTCGGATTATTATTATCGGAATCGAGGGTATATAACTGTTAAGGTAATGAACTTGATTGATTCTAGCTAAACTACATAGAAGGGAAACCTTTTATAGGTATCCCAAATAAGCTCTTATAGCTCTTGAATTGTACTATTTAGGTGGCAAGTTATATGCGTGAATAAGGGAGATGAGAATGTGGGAAATACGTGCTATTCACATCTCCAGTATTAGTAGCAAAATCGCATTGCCTATCACTTAGCGCGAATATAGAAACGAACTACCACATTCGTTGGCGCTGTCTCACTCTTCACTTGAAATTATCCTTCCCACAGCTTAGACTAACTGTTTGAGGTCCACTCTGGTCACAGGAATCAACAGTAGACCCCGGTATCCTTGTCGTTTTCGCATTCTGATGGCTGGCAGTAGGATATTCTACACTAACACTGAGTGTTTGGGCATTCACATCATTGGAAAACAAGGTTCTTGGCAGTGCCACTGCCACTTTCTGGGTGCTGCCAGCTCCTATGACAGGCGACATATCCTCATAACCGATCCGCTTGTCCCAGTCAGGATCACCGTTAGGTACACCACCCACGTCCGCGCCACGCAGAAAGTATCTTTGGAGATCGGGTATAGTGAAAGTATTCATATCCCCATGACCCCAGGCGTGCTCAACAGCTTTATATAAATCTGAAAACTCGGCAATATTGTACCTAGTCCCTTACGCAAGGGAGCCAAGTGGGCGAAGGTAGAGGTGGACTCGGCGTTCCTGAAATAGCGATAATACCGCCAATTGAAAATATTTGAGGCCGAGCCCCCTGACAGGATCGACAGAACTAATATAGAAGTTGACTGCGGCATTGAATAGGTCTAGTCTCGGTCGCGTCGGAATGCCATGTCTGAGTATTCACGTTATTATCATTTGCGAGGTTATTATTGCCTGCGGTGGAGTCCGATTCGTGATACCACTTAGAGCAGTGCGGAACAAGATCTCAGCCTCCATACCGGCAAAAGATGTTGCGTAATGCTGACATGTGCCAAGCCCAGAAACTGAACCATCCAGCGCCGTCTCACGACTGCCCGCAACAGGGTCACTCGCGCCTTTCAGATCAACACCACGGATAAATTTACCCCTAAGATCTGGAGCTATAAAGGACAGCGGAGTTGGACTGGGGTCAAATGTGTTCCCAACAGCTTTTGCTAAGTCGAGAATCGGGTCTTTGTCTGTTGGAGATCCGTCACATCGAATATAGTCTGGAAATTCGGTGTAGACATTCTCTGCTCCACCATAGGGAATGACAGTACCAACCGGTAGATCATCTCCTTTGACTTGAGCAGAAGAAGGCCGTATCTTGATGATGTAGCAAAGATGTAGTAAAGACTGGTGTTTATCGGTCTCGTCTCATGTTCTCCGCCGCCAACTGGAAACCACCTGCCTTCGTCATGCCATTCTACCATATAAGTGCGAGTTCCTCTATTGACTGGAACTCTATGATTTGGGACCTGAGTAAATTCCACCTGAATCTTGGTTTCCTGGCCGGTTGTCTATGGGCTTACGAGACCAGCAGACAAATTAGTATTGTCTTGGCTTCCTAGATATCTTCATCAGTTATGAAGTCTAGGCGGCTTAATATGCTGAGTAACTTGCCTCTCACAAACCGACCCTACAAATCAGGGATACGAAATACTTGGTCGCTGCCACCGTTGGTATATCCAATAGTTTGAAAAGCTCTGGAAAGTCAACGACTGTTTTGGTTGTACCATCGCAGACGTGCCATTCTGACGGTAACAGATTCGGATTGGCAGTATAGGCTACAATACTGCCAACAGGAATCCCGGCTGGAAGCGTTAGCATTTTGACCTTTTAGAACGATTGTATTCGCTTCAAGTATGAAATGTGCTAGGTTTGAGATTGACTGTTAATACAGTGTAGACGATTGGGAACCAATATTCGGTAAAGTAAATTTAATTTCTTCAATCGAATAATGGAAATCAAAAGATGTGAAGTTGATAAATTTTTAGCTTTAAATTATACTAACAAGTAAAAATTATATAGAATACTCACTAAGCCGTGTTTAATAGTAAGAAGAAAACAGTATAATATTATTGATAATTATAAATATAACTACAATGAGAAGATATAGAACTATTAAAAAATACTTATATAAAAATAACTTATTTAAAGTTATTTAACTAGATAATAATATTCTGTAGAAATTATTATTAATTTATTATAGTTTATTATCTAAAATAAGATTTAATTATCTATATACTTAAGTTATAAATCTATCCTTTTTAAATATAATTATAATAGATTATTATTATAAATATTTATCTTCTAAATTATATAAAGATAATTAGAATCTTAATTACTAAGTAATAATAAAGTTATATAATAATATTATAAAGTTTATTATTAATAATAATTATAATATAAATCGATTATAATTATAATAGTAAATATAAAAAGTAACTTGATTTTAATTAATAAAATTAAATATAAAGCTTTATATATTAAAGAAAATTTATCTATTTATATAAATCTTTATTCTTTACTAGATTATATTCTTATATATAATTTTATAATTTTAGATTATATATTTATATATAATCTTATAATCTATTATATAACTCTAAATTAAAGACTATTTTATTTTATTTTTATTTTATTAAATATACTTTATTTTTATTTAAAGTTCTATTAAAAGTATTTATTAATATAGTTTTATTAATAAAGTTTTATTAATAGATTTCTATTAAAAGAATATTATTAGTTCTAATACTTAATATTAGTTTTAGTATAATAATTATAATTATAAATTTCGCTTTTTAAATTTAAAGTCTTTAAGTATTTATATATTTTAGAATTATAATATTATTTTTTTTCTAACTTAATATTATCTTAATATTTATTATAATAATATAAAGTATTTATTTAAATATTTAATAACTTTTTAACTTTTTCTTCTTTTATTATATTTATTAAATATTTTATAAAATATATTATTATAATTAATCTAAGAAATTATATTGAAAAATTTAAAAGAAAAATAATTATATATTCTTATTATAAAAAAGCTAGTTATATTAATTAATATATTAGAATACTCTTTAATCTTATAAATTATTACTATTCTAAATATTTTTAATAAAGTTATATTTATAATTTTAATTTATAAAACAAAATATTAAAGTTATTAAATTAAAATTCTTTAAATAAAGAGATTTGAAAAATTGATTAAAAGATAATTAAAGTTATTATAAAGATAATATATTTAAATATTTAAAAAACTTATTTTAAAAGTTAAAAGTAGAAAATATATAAAGTAGATTATAATTTAATAAATAAGTTAAATAAATATAAAGAGAGAAAGTAACTAGAAAGAGAATAAATTAAATAAATTAAATAAACTTTTTAAATATTTAATTCTTCTAAAATCAACTTTTTGATCTTTGAACTTCTTTTAATAAATAATTTTAAATTAATTATTTAATTAGAAGATAAAAGTATCTTTAATAGAATTTCTTTAAATATTATAAATAATTTAAATTTTTAATTAATTCTTATATATTTTTTAAATATAAATATTCTTTTTATTTTATTAAATAATATAGTTATCTTTTAATATATTTATAATCTAATATTTCTTTAATATTATATTTAATATTTATAACAATCTATATATATTAAATTTATTATATTAATAATCTTTATATATATTATACTAACTTTATTATTTAACTTTTAGAATATTATCTTTAATAATTAGATAGACTTTTAAATATACTTAGTATATATATACTTTAAATATATAACTTATATAACTATTATATATATATAAACTTTTAAAGCTTTTCAACTTTTTTAACTTTTTAATTATTAATTTTAAAAATAATATAATCTTATTCTTTATTAAATATCTATAGTATATTATTATATTATTAATAATTTAATATTAACTTTTTTAACTAATTAATAACTATTTAAATAATATCTCACTTTTAATTCTTTTTATTTAGAAAACTATTAAAGTTATTAAAAGAAGATTTATTTTACTAAATAATAATATAAATATTATTATTATTATTATTATCCTTTTTATTTTTATTTTTACTCTTTTACCTTTTATTTATAAACTTTATTTACTTTCTTATTCTTCTTATATATTCTTTAT
Source organism: Clarireedia paspali (assembly GCA_026225955.1). NCBI lineage: Eukaryota > Fungi > Ascomycota > Leotiomycetes > Helotiales > Rutstroemiaceae > Clarireedia > Clarireedia paspali. The sequence goes on along the minus strand of JANGZZ010000232.1, from coordinate 10,056 downwards.
ACTTTTATTTCAATTAATTAATTCTATTTAATAATATATTTTCTTTTTAAAATATTAAATATAATATATTTAAGAAAAGTATTAAAATATTATAATAAAGCTTTATATTTAATATAATTCACTTTCTAAATTACTTTTATTTTAATAAGTTTAAGAATATTAATAATAATTTAGAAGTTTAATATATTAATAATATTAATATAAATTCTAATATTAATATAAAAAAGAGAAATAAAGGAAAAAATAAATTAATAAATCCTTTTTTTTTTTAATTTTAAAATTAAAGCTTTACTTTATTCTTAATAAATAATAAATTAATTATATTAATTAAATTGATTTTAAAATTATAAATATAAAATAGAGTTTAATAAAAATAATTAAAGTTATAATAAAAGTAAATTATTAAATTAATCTTTATTTATATCTCTTTTAATACTTTTCTTAATATTATTACTACTTTTTTTTTAATATCCTTTTAATAAATATAATTTATAAGAAATTAATTAATCTCTTTTATTAAATAATTAAACTTTATTATTAAATTAAAAGTTCTTAATAAATAATTATATTATGAAATAACTAAGTTATTTATAAATAAGATATTTAAATAAAATAGTTCTGAATATAATTTAATAACTTTATATATTTATTTCTAAGTAATTAGTAATATATATAACTTATTTATTTATATATATTTAATTTATAACCTCTTTTTATTTAGTATTAATTTAATTTAACTCTTTTAAATTACTAATCTTATTAATAAACTTAATAATAATTTTAATATTCTTTTATTTTTATAGAAATATATAGTTTTTAATAAACTAACTATATATATTTACTTTAATAAATACTAAGTTTATAAATATATAAGTAATTAAGTTGAAAATATTACTTTTAATTATTTTAAAAAATTATTTTTATAAGAGCCTTCTTTGTTTATAAAATAATTAGTTAATAAACTATATTTACTTTTTTATAATAATTCTAAATCTATTTTTATTAAAAATAAATATTATATATTATTTATAACTACTTTTAAACTATTATCTTTATTTAAAAAGTTTTATTAATAACTTTTTATTTTAACTTTTATTAGTTAAATCAATAAGAAAATAATTTATAAAGATCTTCTTTATAAGTTTATTAAATATTATTAGAATTAGATTAAGAATATCTAATATCAAGTTATTATTTTATAAAAACTAATTTAATATTTAAACTTTTTAGAATAATAAGATAATATTAAAAAGTTATTAATATCTCTTCGATTTATTTATATTATTATAATATTTACTTTTATATATTATTCTATTAATACTTTGATTAAAGCTAATAAAGAAGTTATTATAAATTAGACTAATTACTTTTTATTAAATTATAAAACTAATTCTAACTATTTAACTTTATTAGTTTTAATTAATCTTATTATTAATAAAATATTTTTTCACTTTATATTAAAAAATATTATATCTATCTTTTAAAGTAGATTAAAAGATAATTCTCTTTTTAAAAGTATTTCTAATTATTTTTATAATATTACTTTTTATTATATTAATATTATTAATATTAACTCTTTTAATTAAAAAAAGGAATATATTAATATTATAAATGAATAAAAGTAAAAAGATAAATATAAAGAAAAGATTATTATTACTACTTATATAATTAATAATTAAATAAAAGACTATATCTAATAAAAAACTCTTTATTAGATAAAATAAAAGATATAAGATATTTGAATTTAATTAAATTATTAAATAGAAAGTATATAATATTCTTTTATATATTAGTAAGAAATTAATATTTATTTTAAACTAAAGTTCTTATTAACTTTAAAGTAAATAGTTTTACTTTTATTGATATTATATTCTTTAAAATATTTAACTTGATTTAAAAGGTTATAATAAAAAGATTGAAAATACTTTTATTAGTTAAAGGATATAATAATAAAAGAGATTAAAAGATCTTTTATTATATTTATTTAAATCTATTTATTAATAATCAATTTTAAATTTATATCTTTTTTTTAATTATCTACTTTATATACTTTATAATTTTTAAAAAGATATAATTATCTGAAAATTAAATCTTTTTAAATTATAAATAATATAAATTATATTAATTTATAAATTTATCTTCTAATTAAATATACTCTCGATTTATATTATATATTTATATTAATCTTAATCTTTATATAATTAATTATAAATATTAATAAGATATAAATTAATAAAATTATAAACTAAAAGAATATTAGAAATAATAAATTAATATTAACTATTTAAATAATTAAATAATTATTTTAGTAATTATAATAATAATATTATAATATATTAATATAAAAGAAATTTTATATTATTTAATAATTTAAAAAGTAGAACTAACTTTTATTATAATTACTTTATTAATTTTATAATTATCTAAGTTTTATAAAATATTTTTAAAAGATTAAGTTTATATATTTAAAATAATAGAGACTATCTTTAAAAGTAAATAATTAATATAACTCTTAATTATTATTAGAAAACTTAAATCTTTTTAAAAGTTTTAAATAAGTTATTTAAAGAAGATTATCAATTTATATATAATCTTTAAAGTTACTTTCTATATACTTTATAATCAAGGTAACTAATATAAACTAAATATTATCTTGATTTATAAAATCAATTAATTATTTAAAGATTAATAAACTAAATAAGAAAATAAATAAACTATTCTCTTATTATTTAAATAATTATATTTTATCTTTTATTTCTAATTAACTATTATTATCTTTTTATTCGAAATTAATATTAAACTTTTAATTTTTAATAAATATTAAGAATTCTTAATTATATTCTTTAAATCTAAATTAAATACTTTATTATTTTATAAACTTTATAATTATAAAATCACTTTAGAAGAAAATATAAAAAGTAATCTTTATTATAATTTATTATATAAAATATTAATTAAAGAACTTAAGATTATTAAAAAATACTTTATTAAGAATTTAATAAAAAGATTTATTAAATTAAGTTAAACTTTATTTATTATTTTAATTTTCTTTATTAAAAAGCTAAATAGATTATTATATTTTTATATTAACTTTTAAATATTTAATATATTAACTTATAAAAATTATTATTTATTATTATTTATTAATAAGACTCTTTATAATAATTTAAACTAAATTATTATAATATTATATAAACTAATTATATATAAGTTAGATTTAAGAACTAGACTATATATATATATTAGTATATATATAACTTAATTACTTATTCTATATAATAACTTTTTATATATAAACCTTTAAATTCTTATAATCTTTTTAATTCTTTAGTTGTTAATTCTAAAGTTATTTAATATCTTTAAATTAGTAGTTTTATTATATTATTAATAATTTAATAATTCTTTTAATTATATTAATAACCTTCTAAATAATATTATTATTAATCTCTCTTTATTTTTAAATCCCTTTAATAATTCCTTAAATAATAAAAATAGATTTATTTTAGTTTATTAATAAATAATAATTTCTTTATATCTTTTTATTTATAAATATTATAATAATATAAAGAATATTTCTTTTAATACTTTTTAATAGAGGTTTTCAAATAAATCTTTTTATTATAATTAAATTTATAAGTTCACTTTCTTGTAATATTATAATAAATATTATAATATTTAACTTTTAAAGTAGTATTTAAAATACTTTTAAAATTAACTAATTATTATCTTTATTAATAATAATAGAAAATAAATCTCTTTTAAATTTAAATTATTAAATTAACTCTCTTTTTATTTAATTAACTTTTATAATTTAATATTATTTAATATTTACTACTTTTTTACTTTAACTTAGTTAAAATATTAATATTAATAATTAAAGTTAACGATATCGAAGTAAAGAGAAAATAATAAAAAGAATCTAACTTTTTATTAGAAAAACCTTTTTATTAATATTATTAATTAATTTAATAACTAACTTAATAACTTAAATAATTAAAATATAAATTTGATTTATATTATAAATCGAAGTATAAAATAAAAAGTATAATATATTAATAAACTAGTTTATATAATAATTATTAATATTTTTAACTACTAAGTATAATTTACTCTCTTTTTAACTAAATTAAGAATAAACAACTTATAATAATATAATTTATAACTTATAATCTTTAAAGTCTTTATAATCTTTATATAACTTATAATATTATAATTTAAATATTTTAATTATATTAGTTTATATATTAACTAAAGTTCTTAATTTAATTATAAAGCTTTTAAATAATAAGAAACTTTTAACTTGAATTTAGAAAAAGTTTTTTATTAGTTAACTAAGTTAATATAAATATAGCTTTATTAATAATAATATTAAATACTAATATACTTTTAATTAAATAGAAGATCTAGCTTATAAATTTAATAAAGAACTATATTCTTAAATAAATATAATATTTAAATAACTAATTAATAAAATTACTTTCTTTTTAATTAATTTAGTTAAAGAATAATATACTTAAAATATATATTAACTATTAGTTTAAGTTAATAATACTCTTTTTAAACTCTTTTATTAAAGGTTCAAAGTACTAGTTAATATTATTAATATTATTGATAAAAAATAGAAGTATAATAATTTTAGTTTTAAATTTAATAATAATTATAAAGAATATTCTATTATAAATCTATATAAAAGTAAGAATTATTATAAAGATATTATAATCTTCTACTACTTTAATTTTATTAATATAATTTATAAAACAATTAAATAAATATAAATAGTTTTAATTAAAGTAATTATTATAATAATAAATTATTATAATTAAACTATAATATATATCTAAAGTTATAATATAATCTAAATTTAATTAGTTATAATTAATTAATTAATAATAGTCTAAGTTACTTTTCTAATAACTATATTTAGATATTTCTCTCTTTTATATTAATAAACTATATTATTAGTTTAATTAAATAATTATATTAAAAGTTCTCTCTCTTTTATTAATAATATTTAAATTTAAACTTTATATTATATTATAAATAAAATCGAGTATAAAAGTTATAAAGATATAATAAAAGATATTTAAAAAGAGAATAATATATTAATTAAAATCTAGACTAAAGTTATAATTTATATTAAATAATTAGAAATAGATTAAATAAAAAATAATATTTAAATAAAGACTCTTTTTTAAATAAATTAAAAAATATAAAATATCTAAATCTAATTAAATTAATAAAAGATAACTATTTAATAATATTATATAAATTAATAAAGAATAATATCTTTTATTAAACTAAAACTTTTATTAACTTTAAAGTTAATAAGTTTATATTTATTAATATTTCTTTTTTTAAATAACTTTATTATAATTTTAAATTTATAATTAAATATTTAAAGATATTTTTATAAATTAAAAAATATAATAATATAAATAGATTATTAATTATTTATTATACTTTATTTAATCTTATAATTAATAATTATATTTAATTATTTACTCTCTTTTTAATTATTTATTTAAAAACTTATATAATTATTTTAGAATATAAATAACTAGTTAAAAACTATATATTAATTGATTATATATATTAATAATTTATATAATTAAAAGACTTTCTTTTATTATAAACTTATATATATAATTATAAAATTAAAGTATATTTATTTAAGTTTAAAATAATAAATATAATTTATATAACTAATATATTATATTATAACTTTAAATTTAATTAAAAAAACAAGAAACTAATTAAATATAAAAAAGAAGTTTTAAATTTATATAAAGATATTATTAAAATAAAACTTTTATTTTTTATTAAGAATATATATTATATTATTAAAAAATTATCTTATAAATATTAAAAAAATTATAAAACTTTAAATATTTACTTTATTTACTTTATTAAAAAAGTTAATATAATAAAGAATAATTATATAATTATATTAATTATATTAGTTATTAAACTTATATTTTATAAATAATATATTAAAGATATAATTATTATTATAAAAAGAGAGTTAAAATAAATTAAATTAATAACTTTTAAATCTAATATTATATTTAAAAGATATTTAAAGTTTTTATAAATCTTTAAACTAGAATATAAACTAAATATAATTAAGATATATATAATATTTATTATAACTTTAAATTATATTTATAAAAGGAATAATAATAATAAACTTTTTATAATTACTTTATAAAAAGTTAATACTTTAATTAATTAATAAAAGAACTAATAAATTATTAAATAAAATATAATTAATTTAATTATAAAGTTATTAACTTTAATAAATTAAATTAATATTATATATTCTTTTATAAATATTAAAAATATTAAACTATTTATATTAACTAAATATATTATTTATATTTATATATTTTCTAAAGTAAAATCTAATATTTTACTCTTTTATTATTTATATAATTATAAGATCTAATTAGAAGATAATAAAGAAAAAACTTTTAAATATAATCTACTTTATAAGATATTATTAAAGGAACTAGAAATAGTTAAAAAATATATTATAAATAACTTACTAAAGAATTTTATTAAATTAAACTAAACTCTTTTTATTACTTTTATTTTATTTATAAAAAAGCTTAATAATTCTTTTTATTTATATATTAATTTCTAAACTTTAAATACTTTTATTTATAAAAATTAATATTTATTATTATTTATTAATAAAACTTTAATTAAGTTTTCGAAAGTTAAAATCTTTATTAAATTAAATATCTACTAAGTATTTTATTATATTTATATAAACTTAATATCTAAAGAATATATTATCTTCTATATTTAATATAATATATATAAATATAAAGTTATATCTTTTAAATTAATTAATAGTTTAACAATATATTAATATTATATAAATAATATATTATTTGATTTTCTTAATATTTTTTATATTATTTACTTTAATAATATCTTTATTTATTTTAAAAATAAATTAGATTATATAATTTATATTATTTAAATACTTTAAAAACTTAAAGATATAAATTTATAAATTAATTTTAAGAAGTATAAGTTTAATATTAAATATATAAAGTATCTTAGTTTTATAATATTAATTAATAATATCGAAGTTGATTTTAAAAAGATAATTATAATCTAAGAATAAATATACTTAATTATATTTAAAAGTATTTAATTATTTCTAAACTTTTATAACTTTTATAAATATTTTATTTATAACTTTAGTATTATTATTAAACTACTAATTAATCTAACTAAGACTTTAATTTAGTTTAACTTTAATATTAACTATTAGTAGTTATTTAATATTTTTAAAGAAGTTTTTACCTTTATATTATTTTTATAATATTATAATTATAATTTCTTTTATATACTTGAAATCAATATCTTTAATAAAGTTATTATTAATATATTATTATAAAAATATAATAATAATTAATTTCTAGTAGTTTACTTTTTAAAGATAATATAATTAACTAAGTTTAATTATAAAATTTATAATAAGAAAATACTTGTAATTATAAAGTTGTTTTTATACTAATATATAGAATTAACTAGTATTTTATATTAGATCTAAGTTTATACTAATTATAAAGTATTAAAATACTTTATAATAATTAAAACTTTTAATATTTAGTAAACTTAATAAATTAAACTTTTAATTAACTACTATTTCTTTATTATATATTAATTAAATAAAGATAACTTTTTAGTTAATATACTAATTTATAAAGTTAATAAAATAAACTTTTAAAATAAATTAAAAAAAGAATAATATATATAATAGTTATTTAAAAAAGTTTAATTAGATTTTTAGATTATAACTTTCTAATTATATTTTTATTTTAAATTTTCTATATAAGAAGTTAATATAGTATTATTTTTAATAAATCTAATAAATTTAATTTTATAAGTTTTATAAGTTAATTAAAAATATAAATCTTTTAATATTTTAAAAATTATATTTAGTTACTATAAACTAGATTTTATATTAAAACTAAAAATCAAAGAAAGTCTATTATTATATAAAAACTATTTTATAATATTAGATACTAAGTATTTAAAAACCTTTTTAATTTATAAAGTATATAATTTAGTTACTACAACTTATTTAAATATATAAAAGATTTATATATTATTTAAAGAGTACTATTATTAGTATTTAATAAAGAATAATATTATAACTTATATTTAGAATTACTATATATATTATTATAATTTAATTCTTAAAGATAAAGTATTTAGTTTATTTTATTTATTATTTATTCTAATATATATATAGAAATATATTATTATAGATTATTATAGTTTCAATAAAGATAAATATAAATATAATAATATATTAATTATTATCAACTAGTTAAATAAGTAAATAATTATAATTCTATATTATAAAACTATTACTTTTTAAAAATAAGTTAAGTTCTATATTATATATATTTATTATTATTATAACTTACTAATAACTATATTTTCTAATTATAAATTATAGTTTATTTTCTCTTTTTAAACTAAATTCAATAATATCTTTAAAACTAAAATAAAACTATTTATAATAGATTATCTTTAAATTAATAAATAAATAGAAATTTATAATTAGTATTTATAAAAATAATTATAACTTTTTATAAACTATTATTAAAATAACTAGTTTAAATTCCTATTTATAATAGATTATATATAGTTAATATTATTATATTCTTCTTTTAATAATTTATCTTTTTTTAAAGTCTTATATAATTATACTTTTAAAACTACTTAAGATTAAAAATAGAATAAATAACTTTTAGTTAATAATCTTAATATATAAAATATATATATATATATTTATTATAACTAAGAAGTATTAGAATATATCTAGTTAATACTTCTTATTATTTAAAGATATATAGAAAAAGAAGTTAATAAAAAGTAAAAGTTAATTAATTTCGATATTAGTAATTATATTTAATTAAATATATAATATTTACTAACTTAATAATTATTAAAGAAACTAGATTATTTTATTAATAAATACTTCAAGATTCTAAAAAAAGTTAATTATTTATATTATTTAAAATTACTTAATATAATAAGAATTTATAATATTTTCCTTATTAATAAATTATATAAAGTAACTAATAATTTATTATTTAGTTAATATAATAAATCTTTATTATTTATTAATATTATTAGAATAAATAAATATAAAATAAAGAAGATATTAGTTTATTACTAATATAAAAAAATATTAGAATATTAAGTTAATAGAAAGGTTATAATATAAATTTAGTATAATATAAAATATTAGATTTAAAAACTTCTTTAATACTTCTTTATAACTTCTATTATATAAATTTAAAAGTATTTAGTTTTCTAATATTATTTTTAAAATAATTATAATTATAAAAAATTAATAAAGATAATTATAACTATATTAAAAGTAACTATTTAATAATAGTAATTAATAAGAAGAAGTTTATAATAATATAAATTAAAAGATAAAATATACTTTTACTTCTTCTTTCTTAATATACTTATTTAATAGTTATTTAATTATTTATACTTATTTATTAACTTTATAGAATATAACTTGAAAACTAATTAGAATATTTAAAAATAAACTTTTTAAAAAAAGAAAGATAATATAATAATTTAAATCGAATTATTATAATATTATATAAGTTAATTATATATAAGTTAGATTTAGGAATTAAACTATATATATATATTAATATATATATAACTTAATTATTTATTTTATATAATAACTTCTTATATATAAGTTTCTAAATTTTTATAATTCTTTTAATTCTTTAATTATTAATTCTAAAGTTATTTAATATCTCTAAATTAATAGTTTTATTATATTTTTACTTATATCTTTTATATAAAAATCTTTATTAAATTAGATATTAAATAAATATTTTATTATATTAAAATAGATTTAACTTTAAAAAAGTATATAATATTTTATATATATTATAAAGTTTATAAATATAAAATTATACTTTTTAAATTAATTAATAATCTTATTATATATTAATATTATATAAATAATATTCTCTTTAACTATTTAAATATTTT